>JARNME010000314.1:10829049-11080783 GCA_030179655.1 Scaptomyza flava
GGTACAGCAACAAAGAAGAATTGTTGACCGGAGTACAAAGCAACAACCAGATGTTGTCTATCACTAATTTGTCAATCGAGTTAATATTTACGTTTAAATAGAAAAAAAAAAAAAGTGCAAATTCCGGTTCTTCTCCTTCTCCCCCCTTCTTACTGATAAGGCGAGTGGATTCAAGTTAATATATTTATCGCTGTGGTAAATCGCCGCGATTGCCACATTCGCTGCACAATTTGTGAAATTAATTTACAACTAACGAGTTTTTGAGTCGAGAATTGCACTTAAAATGCGCATAAAAACGCCTCAGCGCAGCGCTAATTATGTCCAAAATGTCAAACGACAACAACAACCAAACCAGAGGACGACAAGCACACATACTCCAATCGCCCCTTAAACATGCCACCCACTAAAATGAGTTGATTGTCACATGCTAGAGATAAGTTAAAAGTGCAACAACTCGCATACATACATACATACATACAAGCTGCTGCATAAATCGCAGCACTCGCTTAAAATCTTATCGCCAAAACACATCAAAAGTCAAAGTTTTTCGCTTTACAGCAACACACAACAACAACAACAAAAGCATCCACTCGACAATATATAAATATGTATTTCTTCGTATTTTCCTTCTTTTTTTTTGCATGCTAAAAGACTTTTAAGCTGTCAACGACTTTGCTCATAAAAATCGACCAACAAACTGGACACAGCCGGACGACAAATGTTGGCAACATATTTGCTAAGTTGCCCAACTGCTGCCCAACAGCGTCAAACTGTCTGCCATTGTTTTATGCATTTAATGTGCTCCCCGGACTGCTGACATAGCTAAGCGAATAGTAATGCCAACCATCTACACAGATCAGACCAAAAGTCTCCAAAGTAAAGGTACTTTTTGTGTTGCATTGTTGTTAATTCTTATAAAAATCTCAATTAAACGGTTATAATGCTAGAAGAAAGCAGCTTCGCTCTTACATTGCTACTATATATAAGGACACTATCCACAGTCGATTTGATATAGCAATCGATATCCAATCAAAAAAATTAATATTCTATTTATGTAGAGCTCGCAACAATTTCAACAAACGAGACAAACAAAACAAATACGTATTATTAAAATTATGAAATTTGAAATTCCTGTTTCCTCGAAAACGACGCATTCTCTTTTCCATGTACCAAAGAAACAAAAAGAAAAGAGATCAGTCCACAAACATATTAACCCGAACTAGTTTTGGGCTCTGAACATCCGTAACATCCGACTGTCAAGTAAGTAAGTTCTAGACCAAAACAATATGTGAACATGTTAAGGAAACAAAGCTTTCCATTTGCAACAATTGCTCCTTATTCAAGACAAGACTCTAACATGATTTTGACTAAAAAATTATAAAATTCAAAAAACAAAACTATAGAAATTTAATTTTTATAGATAAAGCTGTGTATTTTGCTTGCTTCTTCATTTATACTAGATCTATATATTATCTCTTTCAACCATTTTCTTCATATCATTTTCCAATCCGAAAAAACAAACAACAAAAACAAATCAACAGTCATGGTCATGTAACAAGTTGCCATCAACACGTGCCTATCGGGGTGTGTGTGTGTGTGCAAAAGATGTTGACAATTGCCAATGGCTGCTTGTAATTCCCAATCTATGAATAACAAATAGGCTCGTGCCACGCATCCGGCTCCAGGCCCCCAAACAAACTAAGGAACTTGATGATTGCAGGGCACTGTTAGGTAAAAAGGTGGTGAAGTTTGGAAGGGGGGGAAGAGGGGAGGGGGAAAGACGACAGTTGCTGGGAAATCAAATCATAATCTGAATTTTAAAGCAAGCTGTTGTTGTTGTTGTTGTTGTGGTTGTTGTTGAATAGGCAAATGCAATTTTCCAGCACGTTGTTACATGAAACGTTTGTTAGCGCCTTGTTGTCATTGGGACAGAGTTCTATGTATGTATATATATATATATGTATATGAATGTGTATGTGTTTGTGTTTGTGTGTGTGCGTGGACGAAACGGAAATGGCATCGCCGTTGTCGTTCATATGGATCCTGTTTTGATGTGCTGTGGGTGTAAATGAGATGGCATGCATTATGATATATGTTTATATGTATGGGACTTACGCTTTGACGCCTCTTGATTTGATTGTCTATGACATCAGTGGCATGCCCTACCCCAAAAAAAAACTCACTGCACCCATTCCAGCGCCCCCTTCCTACAGTAGGACTCCCTCAGGCATGTGCGCCATTTGTAATTCAAGTCAAAAGGCAGCAAGCACAGTAATATCGTTGTTGTTGTTGTTGTTGTTTTGAGAGACTACAGGATTATAATTTCTTTTCCGTTTCAATGCATTTCATTTCCGTGCCCAACGCACGAACAAACACTCGCACACACACATAGAGACGCACTTGTGAGCTTTTGCATTTTTGACTCAATTATAATTTTTCATGCAAAAATGAATGCCGAGTGAGGGCAGTGAACATAAGTAACGATACTTGTAATCTGATAACATAACGTGATCAAATTAAAATGCATACAGTTATTCATATTTGATGCGACACAGGACATCGTCAACACACACACACACACACACACACATTTGTATATATGTGTTTACGCGAGTATGATTAAATCCAAATGGAACGATAATAAAATGTTGTGCATCCTTTATCAGAATGCACATCGATATCTTTGCAATACATTCTCACTTGAACTTAATTATAATTAAAAGAAAATAAATATGAAAAACAGTTAAAAACAGTCCATGTCTCAAGTCACGGTTATCTCAATAATTATCTTGCTTTCATTTTGATTTTGTTATAAGCTAAAATAAAAAAGAGAAAAAGCTCCTGTCGGAAAAGCACGAAGCCTTTGTCTTTTCCTATCAAAAGATTTTAGGGAGTGCCAATATTAAATATATGTATGTATAGGTTTTAGGTCATAAATTATTTAAGTTGTTATTGTTATCGATAAAAAATGTATACCAAAACAGGGAAGAGTTATCGATACTGTGAAATAAACACGATATGCGCCTGGTGTATAAGATTTTTATTCGGAGTCTGAAATGTCCAGGATTTAAAGTCTAGAGTTTGAGATCGACACGTTTTATTTGAGGGCCTCTGAAAGCAAACCCTTAACACTGTCATGTTTATGCCAAGAGCGCATAACTAGTGCTAGTCTAAGAGAAGATAACTCTTTAGGAAATCAATTCAAAGGTGGAACATCAATATGCGGAGTCTGGATTCCAGTCTTCCTCCAGTTTTATTTTGAACTTCCCACGGTACCCTCGCTATGCCCCTTTAGACTATCCCCTTCCCACTTGATTGAGGGTTCAAAAATGAATGAGAATATAAATTTTAACAATAAGTCTCAAGCTACTCCGACAGCATCACCCAAGGCTTCATGGCAGCTTACGTGATGCCGATTCCAAACCACAAGTGGACCCGACACGAGCACTAACCTGGACGAACGGTTGGAAAACGCACCTTTCTCGTCCCACTTTAAGTAACGCTAAATGAGAGGAGGTTTTTGAATTTACCTAGACTAGATACTCTTTGTCCGAGTTACGTTAGCCAACCATCAGCTTCATGATACCGTCTGAAACACCAAGAAGTTAAACGAGAGGTTTATTGGTAGGGTGAAAGACTTGCTGATCAAAGGTGGGAAGTTAGCAGGATCTTTAACACAGTCTGAGCAAATAGGGATTCCTGGGACACATTTACGTGTGCTCTTACGCTTGGGAGAGCCCGACTAGAAGAAACCCTAAACCCATTTGCAATAAATATATTAAATTTATAAAAGACTTTGGTAAGCTGACTTAGCTTCAATCGATTAAGTTCAATATCTCCGGTGTTTCTTAACCGATTTGGACGAAATTTACAGAAAAGTTATATCGTTACCTATTACTTTAATCCTCATTTTTACATTTTCCAAATTCGATATTTTATTGCTATCGATATTATGTGTATATCGGAAACCAGAATAGTTATCGATAATTTGAAGCAAATTTGTTCTGCTTATGGTATAGGAGAACTTATATACAAAATCTGAAGTCTCTAGCTCTTGTAGTCTCTGAGATCCACGCGTTCATAGACGGACGGACGGACAGACGGACATGGCTATATCGTCTCGGCTGTTGATGCTGATCAAGAATATATATACTTTATAGGGTCGGAGATGCTTCCTTCTGCCTGTTACATACTTTTGCACAAAACCATTATACCCTTATTTACCCATTTTATGGGTTAAGGGTATAAAAAGATCGATCTAATGGTATAGCCACGACATGCCGCAGCCAGATGAAAGCTTGTACGGGACATCTATTCTTGCCACATTTGCCGATGACGTGTGCGTCACCTACAGGTCTCGATGCGAACACGATGCAGCTGACGGCATCCAGGACTATGCTACTAAGTTTGCGGATTGGGCTAGACGCTGGAACATCGGCATCAATAGCGAAAAATCGTCTAACGTTTGCTTTACTCTTAGGCGGAGAACGCCACCGGCTGTGCTTGTGGAGGGGGCCCCTGTTCCACAGTCGAATGCTGCGAAATATCTTGGAGTTACCCTTGATCGCAGGCTCACCTTCGCTAAGCAAGTGACTGCCATAAGAACGCGAGTACGTGCTGCGGTGAAAAGACACTACTGGCTTCTCTGCTCGCGCAGTAAATTGTCACTGTCCAACAAAGGGACAATTTACAAGCAAATCATATCACCAATATGGAAATACGGCTGCCAAATCTGGGGCCTGGCCTGCGACAGCCAAATTCGCAGAATTCAGGTCGACCAAAATAGGATTGCAAGGATCATCACCGGTTGCGGGTGGTTTGTGCGGAATACCACGCTGCAAAGGGACCTAAAACTGTCCACGGTTTTCGACGAAATAAATCAGCATTCGAGCCGCTATAATGATAGACTGGGCCGCCATAGAAATCGGCTGGCAAACAGTCTTACCAGACCTCGACCATCAAGGAGGCTCAATAGACGACAACCACAAGATCTCATGGCTCGATCTCCTTTGATGACGGTCAGAAGCTGACGCATAATTGCATTTGTTATTTTGTATTTTTGTTATTGTATTTGTATATAGGTTATTGTTATTGTTATTGTTATTTATATTGCTAAAGCTAATTTTCGTTAGCCGGTGCGCCCATAAGGGCTGAATGAAGAGAAACCAAGGACACAAAGGGGTTTCTAGCTTACTCCGTATGCCTTAATAAAATAAAAATCAAAAAAAAAAAATATTTTTGTATGCTTTGAAATTAACTAAATGGAATGCATACTTTTGGGCTGATAAATGTTTAAGAGAAAAAATTCAACTTTTTCAAAGCGCACTTTTAGGCTACTTGATTTCTTAGAAAGGGTTTTTTCTAACAATAATCTCTTTAGCTTGTCATTGCTAAATCGATCATTAGGAGTTATGCTATTCAATAACATTTAAAGGATCATTTATAAAACAATTGCGAAATTTAATGCGGTTCTAAAACACTGAAACTTCGATAGCTAGAAAATATCACTAACGATTTGGAACCCAAGGTTTGCCAGGATGTGTCGGGATATGCTTAAGATATGACCCTCTTAAAATGTATGAAAGAATTGTTATCCTGATTTTCCTTGAATATTATTGCCCCTTACAAATGTTGACCCAAATTTTTTTGCTAAGTCAAACATTTCTTGAATGCAAATCGACAAAATTTAATTTTTTTTTTTTTTTAAGTTTATGACTATACACAAATGTCCTTTTACGATACAAAAATGTATATGTATTTTCGACTTACCAAATTTTAAATATGTACAAATTTGTAACTGACAAAAATAATTTTATCAACATAATAATAACAACAATTTTCACTTTTTTCCTTTCTCTTTCTTTCGCTCAATAAAACACTTAAAAACTACATTTGTTACAGGGTTGGTTTGACAAAAAGGAAAAAAAAACCATCTCTTAGACATTAGAACCATTTCACGCACATAAATGTGAGGAGAAAAAAAATACGAAGGGGAAATTTTGTTTGTTTATCGAATTTCAAATGCTTCGATAAAAAATTTTGAAATATTGTTTTCCTTTTTTTTTTGTTGTTGTTTGTTATTATAACTCTTAAAATTTTGTTTATTTTTTTTTCTGTTTGTTTGGATTCGAATCATATGCCGAATTAAAACTTGCCACAGTAATGGTGTATTTGCCGCACTAAATTGAAAAAAAAAAAACGATGTGCAATGCACCGCAACGTGAACATTTATATTAAAATGTGTGCGCCATTTTACTCTGTATGCGCTGTTATCACTATGTTGATCTGTGGATAAACCTCTGGCTTTGCGTCCGATGTAATCAGTTGTACCATACGCTGCTGCAGCTCATCTTGACTGGTCTGAGTACCCGGCGGTATCATCCAAATGGTATCTGAATGGGCGAAAGATGGAGGCCATTATATTTTTTGTAAAAAATTGAATAAAGTATAAACAAACTTTACAGCTTAATTCTACTATACCACACTCACCGCCAAAGTACCAACCGTTGGGCGTGCACATGCGCCACATAATCGCTGGCTGTGTGGGCACCAAATCAGCCAATATATCACATGTTTCACCCGGACGCAAGGACGGCGCACTGACACGTTGCGTCTGAATTGGCGATGTTAAATAGCAGCCATTAGGCCAGCGCTCATTGCCATCGTTCTGTAGCTTAAATGCCTGCTGCTGCGCATTTATATGCTGACCCTGCACTATTTTCATTGAGGGCAAGGATTGCAGACTACAAAAATCTAAATAGCAACCGACAGCAGTTTGCAAGTTCCTACACAACACAAACAGAATCAATTTATCAGTCTAAGTAAACATGTTAGGCGAGGGTCGTTCGCTTACCAGTTACTCATTTCTAGATAGAAACGAGCCGACTCGCGATTCATTTGATTATTCATGAGGCTCTGGAACTGACTGATCAGATCCTCGTGATCTGTGGTGCCCATGCAACTGAACTGCTGCAATAGCAGCGAGTCAATATCGTAGTCATTTGTTGGCAATGCCGGCCCCAAGCCCAGCCCTTTGATTTGCGCTCCTTGTGCGGATGTGGGTGAAGGAGTGAGTGCGTTTGCGGGTACGGGTGCTAGTGATGTTAGCGGTAGCGCTGAGACTGCAGAAACAGCTGGCACGGCTGATGTGGACAGAAGTAAGCCGGTCCCTGGCGGCGCTGGCAACGGTAACGCATTGTTGCTAGTGTCCATCATTGGATTTGTTGTGGTTGTAGTATTTGTTGTAGTGCCAAAGAGAGGCTCGCATTGCATACTATCTTGCAGCAGTTGCATGTGCTCCTGCTGATGCGTGTGTGGTTGCTGCTGCTGTGTTTGTAGGTTTTGGAGCTGCAGTTGCGTTCCTTGCTGGGCTAAGTTCGCATCTGTTGTGCTTTGTGACTCATAGTTTTCCTCAACGTCCATGGCTGCTGCTTTGTAAGCTGCTGTATTATCGCGTTTAAGAATTATTGCCCAATCTGTAAAATAGAAATGCAAAATGCGTTGTTAGCATATTGTTGTTTTTGTTGTTTCATCGCTGCAAAGACAGACAATGGCACACGACTTGCGACGAACAAACCTTTTCCGGCGACAAAGTATGGGATCCAGTACGATGTGTTCGTTCCAATTGGCGCACTCGAGTAAATTATTTGTTCAACTGTCGCGTGCTCATTTGGTTTGATTGGACCTTCTGCACTATTTTTTACATAAAAATAGACTAAAACATTAAAAAGGCAGCAAAGCAACAAAATATGCAGTGTAACCGTATATGGGATACTTAAAGGAATTCACTATAATACCAAAAAATATACTGACAATAAAATGCAAGTTTAACACATTAGGTTAAGCTTCCTTTAGCTTTTAGAAATTTACAGAATGAAACTTTTTGTGTAGAAAATTTATGAATTAGCAAAGACAACTAGTTGCTATATAAACACTTGTGTTCTTATTGTAGGCCGCTAGCAAGTCTTACACTATCGATATTTCATTGCAATGAATATCGTTGTTCAGCGCGTTAATACAGCTCGATAGTTTTTTCGTACACTTGCCGATTGAGTGGAAAAGTAAATTCAAATATATTAAACTATGTACACTTTAGCAATTCGAATAGCAACAATATGACTTACAACTTCTTCTGACAGATATGTATATGATAACGTAAATTCTATATTCGAGGGATAATGTTTACACTGCTTTAATTTTATTTTGCACCCAACGAATTACTAAAAGAAATGTATGCGGTTATCGAACAAAAATATTATCGACTATGCAGGGCTGCCACTGATAGCTCGACATATTCGACTATGTATGTATATGTGTATGCGCATAGAAATGATGCGCACAAAAGCGTATTGCAGCCCTCGCTTCTAAAAATTCAAACAAAACTGCCACTTACGTTTGTATGTTTATAGTTCCGTGACCTAGAGTTTTTTATGATTTATAGTTTTTTTTACTATTTTCAAATACACAAAAAAAAATTCATGAATGCTTGTCCTGTCAAAAAGTCAAAGAGAGAGTGACAGCTTTTCTATTATATATCAAGCAAAACACAGACAACATTATTTTTAAATACAACTTTTTTTGGAAGGGTACACAAAACAAAATTTCAACTGGCCTAACTTATTCACTGTTTATAAGAACCCAGAAAATAGTTCAACTCCCCAAAATCAATTCACTCTCTAAGGCACCCAAAGATTCATCAAAAATTTTCGCAATAGACAGAAATTGATTAACACAATGTTTAAATTTCACGAGCTGTATGGACAAACCTATTACCACGAGTATCGGGTAAGTCTACCAAATAGTCCCACCATAATAGGCATGACTAATCAACGGCACCGTTTACTGCACTAGTTTGGCAATCCAGACTCGATCAAGAACGCCGTGAAGCGCTACAATAAGCAGCGGGCCGCGGAGCGGGAAGAGTACAGAAAGGAACGAGAACCGCGTAGGCCTGTCAGGCCGCGTTTTTGCAAGATGCGCAACTCTGGAAAAGATGTGCTCGGCATGGTAACGACTAGGGACCACGATGTTGAAACCCAAATGTCCAAGCAACTGCCTGGCTGTAGCAGTGACAATGACCAAAACGAAACGCGTTTAGCCGGCGGCGCAGATACATCGCAGGCTTCGCCACGTTCAAAGCGCAAACTGCGCAGACGTAAGCCGAAGCGTAGCCAAACCAAATCATCCAAAAAACCAGATCTCATTGCTTATGAGGCATGCATTGAGGAACTGCATCGTGAGGTGTGCGCAGAACTGAAGCTAATGGAACAATCGGAATTGGCAAAGCCAAAGCCGGACTCCAAACCCAAACCCAAAAGCAAAACAAAGCAAAAACGCAGTAATCAAAAGCAACGACCTGCTAGCCCTAAACTCCAGAAGGTGAAGCCCTCAATACTACCAAAACCAGAGACTCCAGAAACCATCAATGAGCCGAAGCCAGATTTGTTGCATCAGCGTTTGAAGGATGAGATTTTGCAAGAGCCAAATCAGCTATCGTTTGAGGACTATTCACAGCTGCAGGCGCAATGGCTCAACATGATGCCTCAAATGATGCCACAAATGATGGCACAAATGATGCCACAAATGATGCCACAGATGATGCCTCAAATGATGCCACAAATGATGCCACAAATGATGGCACAAATGATGCCACAGATGATGCCACAAATGATGCCGCAAATGATGCCACAAATGATGTCACAAAAGATGCCACAAATGATGTCACAAATGATGCCCCAGGTAATGCCTGAGATGATGATGATCATGGAGGAACCCGGCTGCTCTGGTGAGCCGGCACCAAGTACCCCAATGCATTTTAATGTGGTGGACAGCGATCTAGAGCAGGAGTTTATCGATCGTCCTGGTTACATGCGCTACATTGAACAACCGCCCGATGATCGAAGTGAACCAAATGTTGCACGCAAAGAACAACGCTCCACCTTTGTCAAACTGGATCCACATCCGCATTGGACTAGCTTGCAGCGCAATTTGAAACCAATGGAATATACATCCCAAAGATCCGATACAGACCCACTACGCAAACATATGGAAAACGAACAGAAACAGGAAGACATGCCCAAACTATCGAGTACCGCTCTAGCCACTCCTGCCGCTGCAGCTGCTGCATCTCAGGAACCAAAGTCGATTACTGTCCAGTGTTCAAAGATTAGAAAGCCGGCGCAGGTAAAGCGTCAGGCAGCCAGTCGCGACAAGGAACAGCCGCAGGATGAGCAATTGACAACACTGGCAATGGTTCCGTTGCCAAAGCGTCGCAAACAACGCAAAGTGGTCTGCAGCCGTTCCCTCGAGAATCTCAAATTCCAGAAGATTATCATTTACAGTAAGATTACATTGACACAGGAGCGCCTGATTACGGCATTGGATCGCTTGCATACCAGCCTGGTCCAAATTCCACCGAAAAATAACTCAACTTACAGTCAACAGGATAAAGAGAAACTCGACAAGAATGCTTTCAACTTTTGTGTAACATTCTCGCGCAACTGCCTCTATCCTTTGCGTGGCATGATCGAGGATGTGCATTGCACACCGGTGGCCAGTTTCAATAGTGCCACCTCGAACGAGGCCAGCCAGCGCGTGGTGTGCGTCTATGCACTGATGCATCATTCGATAAGACGCTATCATCGACACATTCGTTACTTTCTGCTGCCCAAGGTGCCGCAGAAGCTGAGCGCCCTCATCGAGATGATGTACAAGATGACGAATGTGTGCTTGAAGAAGGGTGTGCTCGATCGTGAGGATCCGGTTGTGGATAGCCTGCAGCAGCGCTGCACCAGCTTCCTAACATTCATTGAGGACATGCAGGCGCAGCGCTTCCAATTGGCGCGAGAGGCCTATAAACGTCAAAATCATAGTAGTGGTCAGCATAAACGCTACGATCTCAAGATGTGCCTCAACGATCTTAAGTTGTACGAGCCCCGTCTCGTGCCCAAGGAGCGCACAGAGAAGCGTCGTGGTCGTGGACGTCGTGGACCGAAACTCTCTGCTGCTGCTCCGAACGGCAAACGATGCCAGCCATGTTTGATGGGCAGTCAGCAGTCTGAAACGCAGCTGGATCAGCCCAACATGGAGAAGGTGAACACGCATATCGAGCGCATTCAGTTGGTCGAACGTCGCAGTGAGATTGATGAACAGGACCAGGACCAGGACCAAGAGCCCAGCGATAATGAAATATATCATGTGTCAAATATATTAGAATTGCTGCAGCAACCGAGACGAAAGAATCCTGAATTACACCAACAGTTAATGGAAGCTATGCAGCATGTGACAAAGTCGCAGGTGCGCGAAGTTCTCGATCCTCTTATTCGTTCCCTTGGCTTAATGCTAAAACAAAAGGTATTTTTTTCTTTCTCTTGAGTTTCTGCTTGATTCGGTTTTTTGATTTGTATTTAATATTTTGTGCTTTGCAGATGAATCCCAAACAAAAATAGATGCAAAAATATTACGACAACATTTTCAGCAAACTAAATTGTTCAGTAAACTTAAAATGATCCATATGCATATCGTAATTGTTAAAATTAATTGTTAGATAAATAAATTAGAGATAAATATATTATAACGTTTCGATCGAAATGCAATTGTGTTTTTGATAAATTGTTTGGGCCGTCCAAGATCGAGCTAATTTCGATCAATAACTCGCTGTTTCAAAAGTTCAAAAGATTTATCGATCAAAGCAATAAAAATGACCATATGATTAAATTAAATAAATGCAGAATGCCAAGATTAATTTTCATATATATTTTTCACATTAAATATTTTGTAGAGCGTGAGAATAACAATACAATTTAGAAAGAGATAACATGAGACAAAGACAAGGCCACAGAGCCAGAGCGAAGGAGTTATTGTGTGATATAGGCGAGTGTTATTTGTATTATTGTGTTTACAGCATTTAGCTAAATCTTTAAATATTAATTTAAGGTTAATCACACAGACAAAAGCTACACCCACCAGACCCAGACTTACTGCCAGTTCTGGCAGGTGTTTGAAATTCCTTTTTTCGTGTCAAATGCATGCTATAAATAAATATTCTACTTCGCATTCCAAAGCCGCATAATGCAAAAAAAAAAAAGAAAAGAAGGAGGAGCCGAAGAAACTGTAGTTTCGACCTTCTTTTCTTTTCTGTACTTTTGTTTTTGTTAGCTTGTACTTGAATGTTGACTTTTGAAGTTCTTGGGTTTAAATGCTAAAAATTTGTTCAGCAATCTTTATAATATTCATCGATGTGTGCGTGCTGTTGTGTGTGTTTGTGTGTAGGTTAAAAAGAAGAGCAAATTCCTAGCCGGAACAAGCCCCACACATAGGCAACGCATCCTCAATGGCGAATGAGCTCTCCGTAATGGGCTTCTGGCATTTCTGTAAGATATATACATATGTATATATTTTTTATAAACCTACAGACTATAGGCTATACCCACCTTGCACTTGAAGCATTCCCGATGCCATTTGACAGAGAGCGCAACAATTGCATTCTCACTTATTGGCTTGGTGCAACCGGCACAGCGGGGCGCAAACAGTTCCTCAAAGTCTTCGCGGCAATAGGGTTTGCCGTTGCGTTCGTAGAATGAGGTGCCCATCATTGGCATGCCACATTTGCCGGCGCATTTGAAGCATTGATCATGCCACGAATTTCCCAGAGCCTTGATCGTGCGCTGCAAGAAACAAATAAATTTCTAAGTAAATCCATTTGGCAATTGGAATATTATTCAAAATTTATTTCGTCTGTCATATTTACGATTTTTGATTTATGTCTTGCTGCGTTTTAGGAAAATAATTAATTGTATTTTCAACTTAATCACAATATTAATCAGTATTTGAATTTTTTCTACAACAAATTACAAATAATGTGCATCTGATGCTAATCGCAATCAAAACTAATCAATCGCACACACCCATTTCCATTATGATGGATGGATGACCTTTTCGCATATGATAATATCGAACTAAACGTTTCGATGTTTCTTTGTTCTAACAGAGATAATTGGCATTAAGTGTCGAAATGAAAATGTTTTCTTCATCACATTGAACAAAAGATAAATTATAGTCAAGTTTAATATATATTCTCAATGCATGTTTAACTATTTATTTTCCTCTCAAACTTAGACCCTAGATTTTGTAGCCTTTCAAAAGTGAGATTAGGTTATTATGTTTAACAATTATAGGTTATATTCTGTCAATTATTGCAATTACTAACTAAAATTAATAAAAAATTATTGTTATTATAGCAATGCAAATAAATATGTAAGTGATATCTCTTGATTATTGGACTTCTCAATTCGACGATCATAAAATTGTGTGACGACTTCAAGAGCTGGATAAACTAGCTGTTCCACTCATTAAAATAGATATCATACTTGAAAGCTGCTGACACTTACGGTAAATACAATGTATATTTATACTATACGAGTCACAAATATAATCAGTTCCCTACTCATTCGAATCGCTATAGGGGGTAGAAGAACAAATGTTGACAATATTAATTACAAATGCCGCCCGCCAACGCTCATAAAGCGCAAAAGTTTATGGCAAACAGACGACTCGACTCGTTTCGATTCGAATCGGCGTATTATCATGACGACGATGTCATCAATGTTGATCTTATGTGTCGATGTTGTGACTGCATTTTTGAAATTAAGCAATGCAAAAATACACAGAGCAAAAACAAATAAATGTATGCAATTAGATAAGAGTCTTGTAGTATGTACCTCCAAGATGTGATTATTGCATCCAGCACAGAGAGTTGTATGGTTTTTGCAAAAGCAATCGGTGCAAACCGGCTGGTTTTCAGATATATTAAAGCTGGGCTCTGTGATGGGGCGATCGCAATCCTTGCAGGTAAAGTGCTCCGGATGCCAATTCTTGCCCATGGCCGAAATGATGCGATTCACTATGACCTCATTGCACTTGTGACAGACGGTTGGCTCCTCCTGCGACTGCGAAAAATGTATTAACAAAAACAAGCAGATAAGAAGAGAATTATAATTACAAATTGTTAAGTATGAGAATCACGTTGTTAAGGCATTCAAATAATTCATAATTTCATTTGTCAACAGCTTGCAACTAAATGATTGAAATGAATGAATGAATGAATGAATGCACACACACACAACAAATATGTATATGTACGTGTTGTCCAAAAAGGGGCAACAAATGTTTTGCCTTGAGTTCATAACGCCGCAACAATAACAACAGCAAAACAAATATACTATATTTTGCTTTATTCAATGCACAATTTTCAAGACCTCAGAATGCAGAACAAAGAAGAATAATAATATAATAAACATGTACTTTTTCTTTCAATAATATAATTATCATTGTCATCGCTTAATCATTTTTACATTACATATTATACAATAATGTATTTTTTTTTCGTTTCGTTTCAAGTGGTTGACTCGACCAGTTTTGTCGATTATCGAATACAGTCTAAAGAAAACTTATGATTTTAATAAGAGAAAACTTTTTGCATTCTCTGAGACACAATGGTGTGTATGGCAGCTATCAAACATTCTTTCCACCAAATCTGGTAACTAAGCAATCCCCTTTTGAAAAAGGCAGGGCAGGGCATCTAAATTTGTGTTGCAAATCTTTGCTTGAAGTAACTCTATATCTTCCCACCAAATTTGGCGACCCTGGCTGAAAAATGGTGGGAAATATGTCTGTTTCGACTTGTTATCGATTTCCAAACGCAGCGCCCCGAATTCAGCACTCTTTCTAGGTTTTATGTGTCAAGCTTTAAAAGTGTTGAAAAAATTGTCACAAATCCAATGCGCTCTGTAACAGAGCATAAATATTAAACTACGTTCCTTTCTCCTACTGCATTCATTGCTTAACTCTACTCTGCTCCAAAAGGGATAAGGAAACAGATAGTATTGGCATGCCAACTATTTAACAATATCATGGAAAAATATATTTAATTATAAATTATGAAATGGGCTCAAGAGCCGAAAAGTATTTAAGCTGTGTATTTTTGTTTAAGTAATGTTGGAATATTTGGAAAAGACTTGCTGTAATTTGTATGGCATGTATGATCCGACAGTTTGGATTTGCCATTAAGATACAAAATGGCGTGTCAGCTCAAATGCTACATTGCATTACCCATAATAATTGAACACGTAGGGTTAATTGCACCATTTGTCAGGTGTCCATGGCTAGCCATATTGATAACTAGCACTACTGTTTGGGCCACCCACGTTGCGACTTGAATGGTCATGTGGCAATGGATATAACAAGTTGGTTTGTTGCTCGTTCAGAAAACAGCTTAACCAATTGCAAGGTGTCGTTAAATGATTATCAAGCTGATAACGGTATTTGGCACAAAAGCAAAGCGCCACCCAAACATTTTGCATTGCATCAATGCAAATCTTTTACAAATGAAAAATGGCAGCAAATCGTAAATTGTTGCCAATTTACACGATGCACTTGGCGTTAAGACTATTGTGTTGCATGTGTTGCATGTGTTTACACACGAGTAAATATGTATGTGTTTTTATTTATACACAAGTATATGTATGTATCGGTGTTCTTTGAATTTAATTTGCCCAAATTAAACGCACATTAATTTTTCGGCTGGCAATTGCCGGGCACTTTTGCTTTACTTGCTTATTTAAAGTTTTGCGCCAGATGTAGCAACAACAAAACTAAGAAATGAGAAGAAACAAAAACAACAACAACAACAGCAACACAAGCAGCAAGAATAAAGACGACGACGACGACGTCTCACTTAGATCATCGCTGGAGTTAGAATTAAATTAAACAAATGAGCGCAAATCGACAGTGAAAGAAGAAGAGCGACAAAGGAAGAGTGCGAGAGAGAGAGAGAGAGAGAGAGAGAGAGTGAGGCAAACATACACTTGAAGAAAGTTTGCTCGAGCAACAATAAGAGCAAACGACAAACAATTTAAGCAGCCAACAATTTATTGATATATTTACATAGAATATCAACGCTTAAAGGCCAACAAACAAAACAAATCCAAAGGAAATGAACGAACGAACAACGAGCAACGACTATTTAAATACCCTTTTAACAAAGTTATGATAATCTGAAGCCAAAAATAAGTGAAAACGACTGTGGAATACTCTAATATCAGTTTTAAAACTGGTGGTAAAAAGCAAACATGAAAATGGGGGCAGGAATTCAATAATTGTTTAAGGCCAACTAAGTTTCCACAAAATTTGATGATCCTAGCTGAAAAACTGTAGAAGATGAGACCGTTCACACCAATATTACCCACTAGCTTCGTTAACAGAGTATGAAAATACAAAAAAAAAATCGTAAGAGCAAAGTTAAGAGCTTTAAACAAAATATTTTTCTAAATAAACATTTCTAACAAAATGTATTTAAACATTATTTATTATTACATTATTCTTTGAATACCCTTTCTTGAATTCATGCATCGCCCTAAGATTTGTACTTGAAGAGAAGAGGAAGCTACCGTAAATTTAAGTTAAATCCCAACAAGTTTTTTATGCAGTGAATTCCTCTGAGCTGAGCTGAATAATGCAAACACACCTGTATGCACATTATTTGTTATGTTTAGTTTTAAATTTGGACTTGTTATCAGTTAATTGGTTTAGTCAAAGTGCCGCCTCAGTTCTTAAATAAATAGCAGCAGCAGCAGCAGCAGCGGCTGTGGCTGTGGCAGTGGCAGCAGGAGAAGCCAACAACAATAATTTATAATTAGCGTAAACAATTAAACCGGCACAGTTTTTCTATGAAAACTAAACAGCAAGCAACACTAATAAGCATCACGGAAACCGCAATAAGTCATTTCGATTCTGTTCGTTAAATTTATATATATAAATATTTTGTAGTTTTGCTTATTGAAATGCGATAATTAAAATATAGCAAACATGATTCATACGTCTTTCTCTCTCTCTCTCTGTGTTAAACTATTGTTGCTGCTGCTGCTCTTGGGCAGAGGCCATCAATCAAAGCCGTCAATCAACGAGGCGCTATGTTTAGCCATACAAATTGCGGCTTTTAGCCAACATTACGTATAAGTAATTGCCATTTGAACTGTTCAGTGGCGTGGGTGGTGGTGCTGGTTGTCAGCCTCACCGTTTGTTCATCTTAAAAGACCACTTAACTAACGATGGCCATTGACCCTGACATATTAAACTTGCATATGGATCGGCTGTGTAAGTGTAAGAAATCTGCTAGCATTAGACAAAATCAATGAATCGATTTATATACGAAATCAACTATAAAATTTGAATAGAAATTTTCGACGCTTTTCTATATGATAAAAACTCTAACTTGGTGCAGTTTGCTCTTAAGTATTAAAGATGTAAAGCTATTGTTGTTACTCAATTATCAATCGTTTTCAAAGAAGTTTGACAAGGTTTCCAAACGCTCGAAGTAAAAGTGATAATTAAATAAATTATTTGCGTCAATTTGCAGCCAAATTTAGACTTGGACTATTGTTATTCACTCAAAAAACGAGTGCAAATGATGTCAGAGCGAAGCTTTAAGCAAGTTCTGTTGCGATCATCGTCAGATGCTTACCAACCATGAAACGTGGGCGTTTCAGCAAACTCAACTTGGCTTTGCTTTCTTTTGAACGAAAGGGGATGGTGATGGGGGGGGGGATCATTCAAGTGCCGGCACTTGCCAAACATTATTTAAAGTTTCGTTACACATTTTGTCTGCGCAACTTTTTGGGAAAGTTTAATGTTCGCCCACGAAACGAGCCGCGGTCAGAAGTAGTAGGCTTTGGTTTGTTCGTAACTTTAGAAATAGTCTTTGTTCAAATAGGTTTTTTTTTTCTTTTGTTTTGTTGTAATTTTTAGTATGATAATTAACATAAATACTTATAAGGCGTGCCAGGCCATAAGCAGACGCGTTTTTGTAAGTTTGGGGCAGGCAGCTCATAAAAAGCAGCAAAAAAAAAATAGAAAATTTGACGGTTTGTCTTTAGTGTGTAACAAAGCAGTAAAGAGACACTTTAAACACGACGAAATGATGTTTTGGTACGTGGACAATGTGGCGTATACGCGATGGCAACCTGTTTCGGCCGCCCACATGCCACACAGCAGCAGTTGGCTAACCAAACCAGCTCGCATACTATGGTAAATGGAGATGTTTATCTGTTGTGCGACATTTGTTTTGATCGATTTGTTATTTATTGTTTATATGAATTTGCATAATTACTTACCATTTTTTTTGATTTTGTGTTTTGTTGCTGTTGTTATTGTTGTTTTTTGCCTTGGTTTTACTTTTTGTTTAAACTTTCAGTTTTTCTTTCTGCACTTAAAAATAAACAAAAACAAAAAAGTAATGCAAAAAAAAATATTTTATTCCTTAATTTAATATTTTATTACTTAATCTATATCTTTTAACATAAACTATAAGGTGTAATGGCAAAAATGTTTTGCCAAAAAATCATCAGACAATAAAGTAGGAAAATTTTCTGATTATCAACGTAGGCTTTGATTTAAAAGTCAAAACCAACAGATGTGTAGCTGGAAATAAAACAGTCTATCATACGAATACGGAGAGCACAAGCTAAAATATTTTAAAAGTAAAAAAAAATTTTTTTAGATAGTTCTACAAATTGTTACATTGTTTGTAAAAATTTAAGTTTGGAATATTTAGGGAATTATTATTTATTTATATATATTTATTTTTTTTTTTTTTCGACTACGAAAAAGCGAAACAAGCGCGATTCGCGAACTGCGTACCGAAAAAGCAAACCGAACCGGCGAACGTCGACCAAATAACTGAAACTAAAACCAAAACGCAGCGAGGCAGCAAACAGCGCGAGCAGCGAGCAGTGAAGTCGACGTCGACGTCAAGAGCAGCAGCAACAGCAGCAATGGAAAAGAAGAGTGTGCCGGAGGAGGGAAACGCGCGCAGGCGCCGCAACAACACAACAATAGCCCAACAACGGGAACAGCAACGGGAATGGGAGCGACAACGTGAGCGTGCATGGATAAGTGGCACTCAGCCGGCTTCTAAGAGCAAGGCTGCTGCCTTGTTGGCCAAGAACAAAGCAAAGAAATCCTCGGCTGTTTCCTTCGTAGCGCCAACTGGCAAAAACAACAAAAGCAAAAGCAACATCAACATCCATGCCAAAAGACACACACGTAGCAGCCGGGATCAAATGCAGCATCCAGTGGCGCTGACTTCAGGTACTGCATTTCGACGCAGTCGCTCCACTTTGCCAGCCCTGGGACAGTCTAGCAATCAATTGCATGCAACCGTTTCCAAAGCCAACAAAAAAAAGCGACCTAAACTGCAGCCAATGGAGAAGGCGCATGAGCAACTGGATCAAATGCTTACGCGCATTGAGCAGGATTGTGATGAGGAAACGCCAGTAACGCGACGTCAACAACAACAACAACGATGCAAGCCATTGGCACCCGGTAAGCAGGTGCGACGACAAATGAAGAATACGCCGCCGGTGCCGACCGGGACACCGCTGAATAGCGCTCGCCACACTCAATTGAAAGTGCCGCTTACACAAACTCCGCAATCGGTGCTACAGACGCTCGCGCGTGCTGACCAACAGGACCAGCAGCCAAAGCAGCAGCAGAACAGCGAATCGAATGATCATGATGGTGATAGTGATATTATGAGCGGAACTCCATCCAAAGATTCACTCGAGTAAGTATTATCCAGCATATTGCTAATGTTGTTTGTCAGCAGCAGTAGCAGCAGTTAAGGCAACTGTAAATGATGTCATTGCCGAAGCTCTCAGAGCGTTAGCTGCTCTCGCGCTCTCTTTTTTCCCCTCAGGGCTTTTTTGCAGCCTTTTTGGCTTTGCTTTTGCCGCCTAACCACACCGCACCTCACCTCTTTGCTACTCATCATATCACATCACAACACACCTCAGCTCGCTGCTCACCACTCCACTGTGCCGTTCGAGTGCTCTCTCTCTCTCTCTCTCTCTCTCTTTCTCACTCTCTCAATCTCTCCGACTCTCCCACAACGCCAGGGAACGAACAGTCAGCTGTCAATGCGCTGCTGACGCCATCGCTTTGGAGTTACTCACCCAGCGGCGACTCCCAAGTTCGCTCGCGTTTGCAAAAAAAAACACACATTGTTGTTGTTATCGTTTTTGTTTGTGCGATTAGAAATATTTACTACCAAGTGCTACCTACACACATGCATACACACATAGTACATGCAAACGAACACAAAATTCAATTATGAATTTGAGAGCAGGTCTCCGGTCTCCATTTGTGTTCTACGGTCTCTTCAGCGCAGTTTGGTCAGCTGACATACTATTAATCGCCAAACTGACAACTGGTACACAAAGACTTTGACCTTATCTTGTCTTGTCCCTATATTGTAATGATCGCCCACTCCACGAACTTAAAAGCCCTAACATGAAATCAACAATCTTGAAATTTTTTAACGATCGCATATCAGATTTATACACAAATATGGATCAATAAGCACATTGTGGCTCAGCCCAGACAGCCAGGTAACCGACAGCTTTGGCTCTATTGAATCATCATTTTAAACATAAAATCATTTACATATGTATGTACGTATGTGTTTATGTGTTTAATACTTATGTATATCATTTATGGGGTCACTAAGTGTTTATATGGAGCATAAAAAATTTTTTTTTTCGATCACATAGAACGAACTTTTCTGTAACGAAATTAAACTTTGTATGCAAATCAGTTACAAATATTTATTAGAACCAGAGAAACAATATTAAAAATGTTTTATTAAATATAAATATAAAGTATATTAAATCTATAGATTTTTACACGCGAACTTAATACTTTTGAAGTGCATTATTGCTGTCAGTACAGCTGACAAAACTTACCTCATGCGGCAATCCATGCTACACGTAAAGTTACCTTGAGGTAGATACTAGGAATTTGGCAACTGTTTGCAGTTTTTGCTCGCCTGCTGTGCAAAATTCTCGGACTTCTAATCAACAATTGTTTGCAATTTAAATTCACGTTCATTTCTCTTTTTATTTCTTTGCACATTTATTTTTGCGATAAAATTTGCAAACAAAAAAAAACAAAACCTGAAATAACCGGGCGTTAATGCCCTGACATTTAGTCGTCTTTGTTGTTGTTGTTGTTGCACTTAGAAAAAAAATCATTAACACAAATTCTTTAACTAAGCTTAAACAAATTTTTGCTTGAAAACATTAAAGATTTGAAATTAACTTTTGATTGTTTTCAAAATAAAATATTATCTGACTAAATTTGGAATAATAATGGTGCAGTAAGTTTTAGCCTAACGACTCAACACCTTAAGGCAGCCAAATCCTGAACTGTTGAAGTTTTCGGATTCAACGCATTATAAACAAGAACAATTGCTCTTAAATTATCAACAACACAAAATATGTAGTTGTAATAGAAATTCCATTAACATTAGTTTTTTTTGTGTTGACTGCAATCTAAATGATGGCCCCTTGGCGCCAGCTTGGTTGCATTAACCGATGCAACTGCCATTGCTTTGCCCTTTAAAACCTATCGATAACGAAAACCGGCTCGAGACCTAGTGTTTTGTGTTTGGGGCCCGCTAACGTGCCGGACCCGATGACAACTATGCATACTGCTTTATTTGTTTGATCAATACATTTTTGCGCCCCCTTCAATCAACGACTAACGTTCTTGAGGTTACCTCATCGCTCAACATAACTTGACGCAATTTGTAGGCTTTTATTAATGAACTCTTTTTGAATGGTTTTCACAGTTGATTGTGTCATGTCTCTAGCTGGCTGATGCATCAGGGAGAAACATTGGTAGGTTTGGGGGACACTTTGATGCGATTAACATAGGCATTGCCTCTAGCTCCCTCAAGTCCCAGTAACCTAGTTCATATACTCTAGCAGACAATTTATGTAGATTGATATAATATAATTTAGGTAATGTCTAGGTTTCGCTAAATAATTCTCGGGATTCCTAAGTCATCCCCGATATACCAGCTAAGTCCGATTATTCACTTATTATAGTTATTGTAAAAGTTAAAGCTCAAGTTGTTTCAACAAACAAATATCCCAGCCACATGTATAGGGTATATTTGCAGCGCATTTAGCTTTTTTTTTAACATTGGCCTTGAGATTCGCATGGGAGTTGTTAGTGTGGGATAAAGGGAAATTGCGTGTCGACGGCCCATCTAAAACTGAATAAAGCCCGTTTGGAAATGTTGGTTGGGTTCAGTTTAAGCAGTTCATACTATGACGTGACTATGACGTGACTAGCAGCGTGTCAGGCTGATGCAATTAGCCGGCTTTCGGCTTTCGGCTTAGTGCTAATCATCCAAATGGCAAGAGTTGAAATTTGTGGTGAACATCGGACTGGTTTTGATTTATTAGCGCCAATTCGAATTCTAATTTTGTTTGTCTTACATCTTTCTCCTCAGACCGCTGGAATTGACGCCCGGAGTGTCTCCATATCACAATCGTATTTGGTTGGCACGGCCCCAAAAGAAGCAGCCAGCACCTCAGTCGAAGGACAAGGTAGCCAAGATCAAATCGGATCCTAATGACAAAATCTTGCTGGATAAGAAGCGTAAGGATGAAAAACATGTGCTCGATCCAATCGAATCGCAGCCAGCGATTATCGATCCAGCGCAGGCGGCACTCCAGCAGCAGGCAATGGATGAGCGTATGGAAATGGAGAGGCAAAAGCAGATGGTTGCCGAATGTCGCGTCAAACATCGCCTGGACGAAATGATGCGAGCGGAGCAGGAAGTTACCCAGCGCCTGCTTAAGAAGGCAAAGCAAATGAAAAAGGATCAAAAGAAACAGGCCGAATATGCGCAAGATCCAAAAGACGATAGTAAGATTACGCCACCTCCTCCAACTGTTAAAAAAACTATGAATTTTATGGAAGAGGCACTGCGTCAACGCCAGCAATTCCATGAACAATGCCAACGAAGCCCTATGTATAACAGTCCCACATTCCCTGAACCTTGGAGCTTATTTTCTGAGTAAGTTTGCTCTTCGCTATCTAATAAATCTTTTCGTGATGAAACTTGTTTTGCAGCATTAGCTACAGTCTTAGTACGCAACTAATGGAAGACATCGATGCTGAAATCCATCGTAACATTGTCAAAGTATTTAGAGATATGGTGGAAGAAGAAATTCGTGCTGCCAGGCGACCCCATTAAAAAGAAACTATGTACTCCCATCCAAGCTTATTCTTAACATATCTGACATAAATCTTACCTTAGAGAACCGATAAATTTTAAGTTCGTTGACCATAACATATTTTCTGTATCTATATTATTGGCCCTCTTGTGTGCCAAAAAACTAAGTAATAAATTGTAATAACACCAATTTCGTTCACTAAGTTATCTATGTATTATAGTACATACAGGCCTAAAGCAATGCCTCCTATTAGCAAAATACATTCAACTCAATTAATAATTATATAATCAGCACAAAAGTATGCAACAACTTTATGTCATATGAAAAAATTCTTGTTCTTGTTTTTATTATGTATGTATATAATTATTGCTTTGAAGAAAATAAATTCAATTTATACAGTGGGGTCAATGCACTTATCAACTAACTATAACTAGAATTACGTACTATAGACCTATGGAATATGTCGTCGATTAGGAATACATTCGTATTTTAAGTGGTTCTTTACATTTATAGTATATTAAACGAAGTTTTCACGACTCCAAAGATGCAATTTAAAAGTACACAATGCATTGATTGTCAATTTTTGAGTGTGTGTGTGTGTGTGTATGTGATGTCAACAGTGGTTTTTTATCGCTTTATGTTGTGTCTTAACGAATGTGTTTAAAACTATAACTAAGTTTACTGCTAAATTACATACTAAATATAGCGCGTTATTTTTGTGTGGCATAACTCTTCATCTCGGTGTGTTTGTGTGTGTGTGCTTGGATGTAAAAAAAAGTACAATAAATATGTGGCTGAACTAAGGAATTGTACACACTGTACATATATGTGTATAGAGTCATGCGGCATGTGCTCTTGCTCGCAGCTCACAGTAGATTGGAGCAACTGATTTCGGATGCGGCACAATTTGTGGAACGTGGCAGAAATTGTATATGCTGCCAAGTGGCGTTAAAACTACATCAAAACGAAAGAGACGAAAGCAGTTAGTGAAATGATTGCGCTAAGCATAAATTTGATATGTAGGTGAAACTTACAGATATCTTTCTGCCAATTGTCGCTCCACGTGTGGCTTGATACGTGCATAATCCTTGTCCGCAATTGTTGTACTGCAATGCTGTTGCATATAGGTGAGGGTGAATAGCTCGTTCTCA
The DNA here is from genome assembly GCA_030179655.1 of Scaptomyza flava. NCBI lineage: Eukaryota > Metazoa > Arthropoda > Insecta > Diptera > Drosophilidae > Scaptomyza > Scaptomyza flava. The sequence continues at coordinate 10,853,282 of JARNME010000314.1, forward strand.
TTGAAGGAACGAAGGCCAGGCAAACGCCAACGCCGGGTCAATCCCAACGCCTCATATGTGGCCACCTGATCGATGCCAGCACCCTCAATGGCGTTGCCCGCATCTATGGCTGTTACAAAGCTGCTCAACGCACGTGCCGCAGTCCGAGCTGCACTAAGCGTTACATGGAAACTCTTGAGCGCATCCGGCGACAGATTGCGCAACTCATGCGCCAAACGCGGCGGTTGTCCGGCTGACAGGCAGCTTACATCCGGCTGGGCGTACTGTATATCTGGCACAGCGTCGCTTAGATCCGTACTCTGGGCATTGAACTGCAGCAGAAACGTGGCAAAATTGTTGATCAACACCTCCAAGATGTCAGTGCCGATGCGTGCAAAATTCACAGCACTGCAAAACAAATGAATGAATGTCAGTTACGGAGTTTTAATAAAAACAAACAGATATACATACACTGGATAGCGGTAGTCGTAAAAGTTGTTGTTGACAAGGACTCGTGAGATTAGCAACATGTTCAGCTTGGTCGAGTAGGCAATAGGTTGCGGATGTTCCCTTGTGTACATCTCGGAAACAATGCTATTAAAACAAAACGAATACGAATTAGAAATTCTGCTAAACATGCAAATGATAAACGTTTACTTACACATCCAGCATTGATAATGGTTTAAGCTTAGCCTCCATGCGCGATCGACGAAATTTCCAAATCGACTCCAAATGTTCAACAAAGTTAAGATTGCTCAACAGCAGATCATTGTAATAGTTGCTTATGTAATCAGCCTGATCGAGCACTTCGCTAGGTATGCCAAATTGCAGCCGAATCTCCGCTAGTTTCTTGTGCAGAAACTTTTTAGCTGTCGGCTCGAGCCAGTGCGCCTGCGCCAATGAATCCTGCAGTTGATTACGCAAACTGTAGAACATTAATTGCAAAAACTTTTCGTTGCCAACAGTTTTGTTCACGATGGGCTCATCGCTAATGCGACGGCGATGCATTGTCTCAAACTGTTGCTTGGGCGGCTGTTGCTGCAGTGCATCCACCGCAAACGGCAACCACTCGCGCACCACCTTACTGCAAAAGAGCCAACGTGGATAGCTGGCCGTGCGGCCATAAATCGAATGATCAAAATGCTCGGCAAGTGTACGATACTCCTTGGAGAGATGCGGCAGCATTTGTCGTGCCAACGACCAAATTATAAAGTTGTTTATCGGTCTGCACAAGATTTATTAGTATATGCGTATATATAATTTTATGTATTGAATTTTCAACTCACTTCTTGTCCGATGTGGAGATCAGTGTGGATAGTTCATGAAAAACTTCAACATCGCGCACCAGCACTTCCGTGTCATCAGTAAACTTTGTTCCGGTAAAGATAACCTGAAGTGATTCCTGAATGGGTAGCTGTAGAATACGAAAAACATTTACTCTAATATATATCTTTATCTTTTCTAAGTTCACGTTAACTTAATTTCGGGTAACTGAGCCTTCAGTCGGCTGCTTCTCTTTGAATACAAAGCAATGTTGTCATAATTTTTCGAGCAAAAAAAGCTAGTTAGGCAAAATACAACGCTAAAATGGCTACCAGTTGACTCGTACAGAAAGCAGATTTATTTCGATGATCCTGTGTAATATATGCAAGTTTTTCCCTCAATCGCGTTTTAAAACAATGGCAAACCGATTACGAAAGATAACTCTAAATCAAGATTCTTTCTATTTATTGAAACAAGATTTTTACCCCCCGAGCCAATAGATGTTTACACATAAAAAATTAATTGGGGAATTGCACTGAATAGTTAGTTATTGCCTTACCGATGGCGCAATGCTCTTCAGCTCGGCAAGACGAAGCAATTTGTTTTGTTGACGCTCCCCGCCTACCTTGGCGGCTTCAATGTGATTGACAATGCGGCGTTCATAGTGAAAAATGTCATCCGCAAAGAGATCCGCTTCACGTGCAACGAGACCTACAATACAAACACAATACACAATGAACAGACAAGTCAAAGAATGTTATATATGAAACATTTACATACCCATGTTGATAGCAAAATCGCGCAGCAGCAACTTGTAGCCACGCACCACTTCCTCGTCTGCATCGTTGCCATAGAAGTATTTGTCCGGCAGTCCCAGATCGCCCTCGTCCAGAGTGATTATGTAATCGTAGGGTATATTATAGCTGTTTTCCACGCTCACGCGATAATAGGGAAAGATGCCAAACTTGGCATGCAAATGCTTTAAGGCGCTTCTGTAATCCCAGTTCTGTAAGCGATTCGTTGGCGAAAATGCCTGCCAGCCACCTGAAAGATAATAAGAAGTTACGATATCTGAATTAGTATCATGCGGTAATCCCGGAATCCGGTATGCATAAGAATGGCTCTAAAGAAATTCCACAGAAGCACAGACTTAAGTGCTGTTTGCCAAAAAAATTAAAACAAATAAAACAATTTGACAACAACATATGCATAGAAGCCATATAAATATTTTATGTATACTATATCGACATTTATAACAATTAAAGGCGCTAAAATGTTTGGCTGCAATCTCTTGGAAATTTCAGATCGCCTCCTGCAGTCATAAACAAAAACCAAAAGTATTATAAACATAAAATGTGTGTATAACCGATCTTAGAATGCTCTACTTTACAATATAGTGGAACCTTATAATCGTTTGGATGTTTTTAAGATAGAAATTTGCAATATTATATTGCAGGCAATCTTATTTATCTTCAACAACTTTATCGGTTAACTGCTGACAACCTTTCTCGACCACCAAATTCTATTGCAAGTCCTAATCTGGTTGAATCTTTCTGGTTTGTTGGACATGGCCAAATGGCATCAGTCAGCTGATGATGGTGGCGGCATTTTGGGGCATCGATTGTGTCAGCAATTGTTGTTTGCTGTAATAATTAGCGCCTGCGAAGCGAACAAAAACAAAAATATAAGAAACAACTAGCAGCAAAATATTAAATCTAACTTCCCAGCCGGATTTTGTCAGATGGTGTTATAGTTTGGTTATTTGATTTTTTAACAATTTATTGCAAATCAATGCGAGCAAATTAATTAACTTCAATTAAAGGCATTTCTCGCCCATCTTTGCTATAAAAACTGAACGTCGTCTTCAAACAGGGCATCAATCCAGTGCAGCATCTTCATCAGCGCTAAGCTTCATCCCGTTTAGCATGAACAAATTTATGGTAAGTGAGTGGAGGAACAGCCAAACGGATTGCAGCTCTCATCGTTACACACTTTTATAGTTTTTTGCCTGCCTGGCAGTGCTTGGCTGCGCCACAGCGCGTCCTGATCTCAGCCGTCAGGCCTATCACTATGATATTGGCCACAACGAGAATGTTGTCAGCACCGGTGTGGTGTCCACTCCTGTGATCAGTTCAAGCAACTCGTATCAGCCAACGGCATCGGGCAACTCCTACTATAACAGTGCACCTTCGGTGGGTCAATTGACGCTTGTGGGCAATGCTGGTCTTGTGCCCTCCACACAGGTCAGCTCTGTGAATGGTGTACAGTATACTGGACACACCACTTACTCCAATGGCGGCGGCGCTGGCGTCAACTACGCCTCCAATGCTGTTGGCACTGATAGCGGCAGCTATGCCTCCTCGAATGGCGCTTACAACACCGGTGGCAGCAGTGTCCAGAGCGTTGTGAACGATAACATTGGTCTGACTGGTATTCATCCGGGCCCAACCATCAACTACAAGGAGCAGGAGGCATACATCAGTCATTTGGCCAACTTCCAGCCACCGGTGATTAGCAAGCACTTCTATCTGCACACCGCGCCCGAGGATCACGATGACCAGCAGATTGTGCGCTATGTGAATGTGGGCAGGCCACAGAAGAACTATCGCGTGGTGTTCATCAATGCGCCCGCCTCGACCACCAGCAAGGCCAAGATCATTGCTAATGTTGCACCTGTTGAGGAGAAGACCGCCATCTATGTGCTGTCCAAGAAATCGAATGCTCTGGATGTTAGTGCCGAGGTAGTTACACAGCGTCCCGTCAACCACAAGCCGGAGGTATTCTTCATCAAGTACAAGACACCAGCAGAGGCGGCTCATGCCCAGCAGACCATTCAGGGTGAGTTTTAAGCTGCTTAATCTCTGAAAGATAACGCCTTTAACTCTTCCATTCGCTTCTTGTTTTTAGCCAACTATGATGCTTTGGGCGGCAGCTCTCAGCTCAGTGATGAGGGTCTAGTGCCCGTCTCTTCGGTCATCAATAGCCTGGGCGACAATGGCGCCTCCGGTGTTCTGGGAGATGGTTCGGGTGGCATCAACATTGTTGGCACTGGCGGTGCACCAGTTTTGGAAAGCGTTAACGGTGGTGCTGGCAATAATGCTGGCTCCCAGCAATACGATGTCCATGGCAGCGGCAGCAGCAATACTCAAACAGCTGTTGATACTGGCAATTCCAATGTTGGAGGAAATAATTATATCCAAACCTCTTATCTGCCCGCCAAGCCAATCAGATCGGTTAAGTACTGAGTACTCTTGCCACTACGTCTCTGCACCACTTCCCCCAGATAACCACACACATGCCAGCCTTGCTTCTAATCAAATAATCCGATGGCGATTATTTTGCTAGAATTTGCTAAATTTAACTCTTGCGATATTCTTTAAGTTTATATTATGTTTGTGATCTACGCAAAAACACAATTTTTTTTTTCAACCATTTTTTTTTTATATAAAAGTTAAGGACTTCTTTAAGCATTCATAAAAATGTACAACAAGAAGTACTTTTTTGAAATTTGCAACATTTTTATAAAAAGATGATTTCAAAACTAATCAAATCTGGTGTTAAGGACGCAACGACTTTTAATACTAGGTACTGTATCTCAATTCAAAGGAATAAGGACAGTAAGCTGAGTAAAAAAGTTGAAAGGAAGTTCCGATTCTCAGAAAATAAAATAAAAAATAAGTGGTTTAGTTTAAGAATAAAAAACAAAATAATAAAAAAAATACATCAAATCAAATATTATGTCAGCATTAAAAATAACATTCAAAATTTGGCTTAAGAAGCATGTTAAAGTCCAAAAAACGTAGAAAAATGTCAACTTGCCATAAAAAAAAATTAAATTTTGTGTGTTTCACAAGTTGGCGCCCAAGTTGAGCCCCTCTTATACCCCGTCCCAAACTGACGACAAATCAACTTAAGTATTTGGCAAGCTCTTCATAATTGTTGAAACTGCAACAACAAAAATAAATATAGATAAAACTGACGAAGCAACGACCACCAACCACAAAACGATGGCAAATAAATTAGCGTCTTAAATAAAATGAAAAAAAAATCAAGAAACTCATACTAAAAGAAAAAAGAAACAAACTCAAATCAAATGGGAGAGCAGCAATGCGCTGCAAGGTCGATTTGCTAATGCAACGCATTAAAATACCAAAAAGTATTCAAATCTCTATAAACAAAATAAAAAAGCAAAAATAAAGGTAGATAGGTATGTATGTATGTATGTGCCACGCCCCAAAACTGTATGACAGCAAACGCCCCAAAAAGCAAAAATTTATGGATTACAACGCTTTGCAGGTGCTACCTGGCACTATGTATGTTGGTATTTTATATTTGTAATTTTGGTATCTTATGCATAAAAAAAACCAAAAACCAAAAACAAAAACAAAACAAAAGTATCCGCATATTAATAAGTTGCGATCTTTTCATAAAGATAATCACACCTACTAAATAAACGATACGATCTGTTTTGGCCCAGCAGGGCCGAACCGAACCGAATCGAATCGAATCGAATCGAGTTGAGTGGAATTTAACATTTGTCCCTCGGTTTTACTGTCAGCGCCCATAAAAAATAACATAAATTTCCTTTTTTTTTCGATATATGAAATTATGGATATGGAATGCCTAATTGATAATTATCGTTTTGTTTGCCTTTGAATCAGCTAAGGACAGCTACATAGCTATGGCAACTAAAAACACAATAAGTGCATCATACGCTGGTCGATTAGAGAAGTTTAGACGATCTATAATTTGACATTTGTCACTCATTCTTTTATCAATCATCAATCATTTATTATCAAGTCAAGCTTATAAGTCGATTCACCCATTAGCAAATCATTGTGCTTCCACATTTGGCCAAATTATGTTTTATGGCGCCCTTTCTGGTGACCTCCAAATGTTCCCACCAGGTGAATGTGTCGCATTCTCCGTTCGGCTTGTGCACTCGCTAAGCGGCTGACTCATCAGCTACATTCGTATGCGTATACAATATAAATGCATATATGGATGCATATTAAATCCATCTATTGCTGTTGGCTGAGTGTTTTAGGAGGCCACCATATAAAGCATTGTTTAGCTGTTTTAGCCGAAGAATAAAAAACTAAACACAAAAGCAAGATGGTTGCTATTGGAATTCCAAATAATGATAATGTGTCCAACACTTTAACTTTATATGGACTGATGGTCTCAAAGCTTTTAGGATTTTATCATGTTCAAGTCTTGTAATTTCAAACCTTTAAAAACGTAGGTTCTTATAATTTGACAATATTCAAACCGTAGTCACTAATGATATATCTTATGATAATAAGATGAACTATTTGTGTTCGAAAACCGTGTATGGTACGCCGCCCTCGTACCGTTTTTTGATAGCATAGTTAAGATACATTCGAACTTCTACATAGCGAACTTCGGTATTACGAAGTTTACTATAAAACAAAATCATATTCAGAACTCTGCAATCTAAAATATTAAATTCAAATAATTTTCTCTACAAAGAAGTTTTCCCCTTGAGGTTCATTTAATGAAAGTTCGACTGTACTAACAAATCCTAGCAATACTGGTGGTGGCGATTGGCCATGCTTGAACTAATTACTCTACTACTTCCTACAAAGGTAGTTCGGTTAACGTCCTTATGATAAGCGAACGTCGAATGCGGTCGACAACAAACTTAATCCTAACTGCAGCTATAACTTGTTTGTAAGTAGCTCAGCATCTAAGGCATTGCCGTATTAACGAAAGGCCTCACATTTCATCGAAAGAAATCCAAAAGATGATATACATTCTTAAGGGTTGCTAAAGTATGGTGTGATGTAAGGTAATTACACCACCAACGAACTTGTGCCCAAGACTGCAGTTATATAATAAAAACCATGAAACCATGTTATAATTCTTAAAATAGATCCAAACAAGCCATCTACGATAGTTTACTATATTATAATTAATAATTAAATAAATAAATATTTACTATGATGACATTCTGATAGATATATATATATAGACACCATATACTTTATACGTTTTTTGGACAGCTTAGCATTACTTTGGACCAAATTAAAAGAAGAAAAAAAAAAACAGAGACAAGAAAAACCCAGGCAAACAAGTTTGACGATTGTATACAATGTTGAATCGGAGGCCTAAAGTTGAGGTGGCGTTTAATGAGATGCAAACGACCCGTAGAGCCTACAAAACTGGCAAATTGTGCTGTATATCTGCCGATCGATCTATGAATTTATTAATAATTCACTCAACACAAGACAGTTATCTATATATACAAAATATATATTCATTTAGTTAATACAAAGAGCAAATAAAGAAAAATAGGCAATCGGCTTTTGTCTTTATTAAATGTAAACCATGGCTACAAGAATTAGCCACGCCCCAAAACCCCTAACTAACTGTTGCCCAAAAGCTGACTCAACGCGCATCTTTTTTTGTTTTGTGCATTCGATGGATTTGAATACATTTTTGGGGCAACAACTATCTGGCTTTGTGCCTATGCTATGAATCTTGTATATTGAATTTTCAATTTTGTTATTGCGATCTGTGTTGGGTTGTTGTTGTTGTTGTTGTTGTTTTTGTGATGCCAACCAAGCTGGCCAAAAGCTTATGCCGCTGGCGATTTGCATATATCACAACAACAAGAAGTAGCAGCTAATGCCAGCAGCGCAGCCAGCATAATGTTGGGCGGCAGCGCATATAAGTCAAGTGGAGCGACAAGAAATGCAACATTGCCCTCAAGCGATTCAAACCAAGTGAACGAACGAACGCGACGCGACCAAAGCAACTAAAGCCATACAAAACCCACAAGGATTAAAAACAAGGATTAAACACAAACACAAACCAACTTAAAAAAAAAACAAGAAAAATGCGCTGCATATCATCTCAACTTGTGCTGGCTGCGAGCTGCCTTGCCGCCATGCTTATCCTGGCTGAGGCACGTCCTCAATATGGCTATGAGCAGCCACAGGCAAGCGATTTACTTGTCGGCGGCGGTGGAAGCAACCCCATTGGCCTGCCAAGTCAGGGACAACTTGCGGGACACCGTGGCGGTGATAAATATTTGCCACCTGCCAGCACCACACCAGCACCGATTATCAACAAGAAGTTCTACTTGGTTTCGGCGCCCGAGGATCGCAGCAACGATGGCAAAGTTAAGCATTTGGTGCTCGGCCGTCCACAGAAGAACTATCGTGTGGTGTTCATTAAGGCGCCAGCTGGTGATAATGCCAATGTCAAGTATTCGGCTGAGTTTGCGCCACAAGAGGAGAAGACCGTCATCTATGTGCTGAGCAAGAAGGATAACGATGTTGATGCCAACGATATTGCAACACCAGCACCAACGCAGCCCAGCAAGCCCGAGGTCTTCTTCATCAAGTACAAGACCGACGATGAGGCTAACCAGGCACAGAAGGAGATTCAGGGACAATACGATAAATTGGGCGGCACCAACGAATACCAGGAGGAAAACAATGCACCGATCACCTCTGTTGTTGGCAGCCTCGATGGCCTTAATCCCGATGGTAGCTACAACTATCGCCAGATCAATCATCCCAACAATCAGCCCAGCGCCCAGTATCTGCCCAGTGCCTTGAAGTTTTAAAGATCGCTTAAACCACCGACTATCTTTTAACTGACTTTCTTGTTGTTATGTGTTGTTTAGTTTTAATTTGTAATTTTTTTTTTTTGTATGGAATAATTTTTTTTTTTTTTTTGTTGTATGTTTTTGAAAAAATAAGACAAATAAATGAACTGTATATTTAAAAAGTACGCAACGATTTTTTCTAATTTTTTATTCGTTTGTAAAGGTCGCGCGTAGTTTCCGCACTATAAAATGCCATTTAAAAAATTAATAAAAATGCCATAAATAAATTAAAATGTTGCTTAAAACAAGCCAAGCAGCTAATAAAATGAGAAGAAAAAAACGGTCCAATGCGGCTCGAATGCAAATCAACAAAATCAAACGTCCAAATGTTCAACACTCTACAAAGCGCTCGGCGCCTGAAATAGCTCAAAATTAGCTTAAATGAAGTGAGAAATCAAAATAAGCTAATAAAATTTAATTATAATTGAATCAAACAGCGCATCTTTTTCTATCTTGATCGATCGTTAAACTGACGCCGCATCACAAAATACAACAAGTCTATTGAATGCCAAAGTGCTGGGAAGTTAACTAAAAAACAATAAATGAAAGCAAAAGCTCTATAATAATGCATTTTAATAACAATTTTTCATATATATTTTATTTATATAAAGTACAAACGAAGCATACAAAAATACAGTTGAAGTCAATCAATAGATAAATTGCTCTAATATATTTAATTTTAAATTATTATTTTGTAAGAAGTTCATTGAGTTATTTTACTAGAAATATTGTAGCTTCATAAAAGCCAAGCTAAAGTTAAAAGGTTTTAATAAACAAATGAATTTTCCTTTAAAAATAGTAAAAAAGCATTTGTTTATAATCGAATATTTAGTTTCTCTAATTTCATACAATAGTATAATACATTTCGCATATTTAGCCGGTACCAGCCACTCAATTTATTGTGCCTAACTATACTCAAGTATACAAAAAATAAGAAAAACGAAAACAAAATCGATCCACGCAAACCTTCGAATGACAGGCGTCGAGACCATCGCGACATCTGTATCAGTTTGCATGGTACAGGGCCCTTGCCGCCCGTCAGCCAGCCAACCAACGATCGAAGCAATTTTTCTTAATATAAATGATCATAAATCAAATTAGTTGTACCATTTTGCCAAATGCGACATGAAAGTGTGGGAATTACGCGTCAATTTATGTTAATCGATGCGCATCGAGGCCTGTATTGAAATCGATGTCAAATTCTTCTCGACGAAACGAGCGAGACAAACGTATCGCCATTGATATTTTAATTGTGGCGACTTGTTGACAACGCACAGCCAAGCCAAAACGAATTAATCTATTAATCAGCAACGAGGCTGCGCAAAGCACAAAAAACAAAAACAAAAAACACAAAAATTCGACTATGTTTTAAATAAATTAAATATAAAATTTAACATTTTTTTTTTTTTTTTGCTGTGGCTAAATGCAAAATCTGTGAATTAAGCAGTTTGCAAGCGTAGAGTCGATCTAACCATTAGCCAAAAATAAAAAGATATGCGAGGGCGTTGAATGATGATGGCCGCAAGATGGTCAATGGCTATTTTTATTTTTGGTCAACGAGATATTATAAATGAGACGACGCCTTAAATAAACTTCTAGGAAATGTCTGCTTTGACAACTATAAGTAAATCTAATAGACACAAATCAAAGCTGAATTGGATTGCTCAATTAGTTTACAGGTCAAGTTTGCTGCCTAAGTCTTTTGTTTTCCACCTATTAATTGGGACGTGACAGAATCTGTGGCAGCTGCCACACTCGCGTTCGTGGTGTATTAATTAAGCATATTTGTTGCCTTTTTCGGTTTGGTATTAACATTTGCTATTCTCAGGCAGACACAAGTGCCAGCACGATTTATGTGCCAACGACGGCAACAAGTGAAAGACTTGTAACACCGACAGCAATCATCGCTAGCATCAAGCGTTTAATAATTGGACGACCAACACGCAACTATCGTGTGATCTTCATAAGTGCACCCAAAGTGCACCGAGTGAGGCTATTAGGCATACAGCTGAGTTGGCGCCACACAATCAGCGTACGGTTCTATACTATGTGCTCAGAACTTAAGGCCCAAGACATTCAGCATGCCAAGCAGCGGACACAACAGGACGTATGAAGACGTATAACAATGCCGCAATAAACATCAACAGATTATCAAAAACAAACGGCGCGATTTTGGTAGTAAGGAGCTGCAGTTGATGGCTTGATTGTTTTGTGGCTTTTGGGTGGTGTCAATTTAACGATCGGCCCACATGTACCACTAAGTATCTAATTAACATTGCTGAGTAGCAGCATTTGCATACAACTGATAGGCATCAAAAATGTAGACAATACCGATTTAAAAATAAAACCTCAATAATCGTATAAACAACGACAACAATCATCATAAAACAAACCGAACGCTCAATTAAAAAAGTTTGCGAATCTTTTTCTTTTTTTTTTATGCAAACAGTTTATAGCTCAAGCTGTGCATATTATATATATTTTGAGACTCCATCAGCTTATTATATGAATTACACATTCAAAAATTTTGAAAAAAAAATCTAATATGTTTTATACTTAAGTAGAATTTTTAGTTTTAAAGGTTAAGAGAATAAAAACAGGGTATCTATTTTTTCGACAGAAACTTGCTTATTCATTTATTGTATATTTTCCACTTTTGCTGTGCGAGACAAATTTGCGCCAAAAGCCAAAAGAAAATAAGCATTCAATTAAATGAACATTTTTGTTATTTATGTTTAATTAGTAGGAAAAAAGTTAAGAAAAGATCTTTTCTTTTTTTTACGCATTCAACTTTAAATAATGCTGCATTATAATCAGTTCGTTAAGGTTAAAAGCCACCTGACTTTAGTTTAATTTACATAAATAATAAAGCTGAAAAATAATAATTAATTAAAAAGACAAAAGAGGAGAAGTTATGCAATCTGGAAATTTTAAGGACAAATGCATTTATTGCATAAGTCCTAAGCCATAAATTTTCGTTCTAATTAGTACTACGGACACACACACACACAGAGAGGGAGACTGCTTAATTGATATACAAACATATGATATTGTTAAAAATAGAAGAAACAGCGACCCGACGGAATAAGTATAGTTTGGTGGGCCTGATTTCAATCGGCTTTTTTTCAAGGTGGCTAGCCGCGCATAAATCATATCATTTTAGCCATATAAAATGTTGTCTTAAGTAAACGCAAGCCGCCGACAAAGCTCGCACCAAAGCGCATTTGAATTATGCCAATTATAATAAAATTTTTGTATATAAATTTTTTTTTTTTTTCAATAATAAATAAATAAATACAAAATAAATAAAATAAGACGATTTGGAATTTTGGCTTTTAGCCCCGCTATCCAAATATACAAATGACACAACATAATCGAGTCATCTTTTTGTTTAGATGCTTGCCGACACACACATACACACACACACACCGCTCTCGCGCTTATCAAATGTAAATGGAAATGCTTTAATGTTTGGTAAGACCAACCAATTGACTGGGCCACAGCCGCGACAAGTGTGACCAGTATAAGCCTACATATGTCTTCATTGAACCTTATCCAACCAGCTGTGACCATGTAACTTACAAATATCTTATATACTAGATCCATATTAGGCATGGATCAATCAAAACTAGTTGTAGTAGTTAGATAAATTTACTCAGTTGTTCAATGGAATGTCACAATATTTAATTAGTAAAATGTGCTGCAATAGTTTGATGTTAACAAAATAAGTTAAATTTATAGAATATACACATTATAGAAAAAGTGAAAATTGTTTATCATACAAACAAATTCTACCAAATCGATTCTTTCTATGACAACTAAATTGTATAAAAATCTTTTAATACATCTACAACTAAAATGTTTACTTAACAATCTTACTTGGTTTTAAGAAAAGATAAAAACATTTATCAACGTTTCTTTAAGCTTAAATATATATTTAACGTTTATCACACTTTCTTTATATCGTTGAAACGGTACCATGGTAAGGCCTTTTCTTCGAATTGAATATTTATGTCAACAACTTTGTGAAAACGGATCTATTTTGTAGTTGTTTTTTTTATAAATATCGCAGAAGTTTTAAGTATTCTCACAAGATTCCTTAGCTAAAAGTCTTAACCCAATCATGCTCATTATTGCCCAAGACTTAATTGTCTACGTCAAAGCAATCTGTATTCATGGTGCCTACGAAAAATAGCGGAGTGGGGCCGACAAGCACATCTACAACAACAACAGCTTCTTGGATCGTTAATTCACTGTCAAAGGCACAAAAAAAATCACAAGATCAATGTGCACAGAGCATTTTTCCAGCTCTTCATTTACTTATTTGTGAAAGCATTAAATCACTTAAGCAAGCCTTATTCTTGTGCGCCAATTACAAAATATGTACAACGGCCTTCTTGGGTCTAAAATCTATATCATTAAAGAAGCTTAGCCAACAGCCAAATTTAAATTGTTTCTCTCGCTTTGAGGCTAACACATAATTAAATACTAATTAATTAAGACATAACACGTCAAATCAAACAAAAAATTCCATTTGCGGAAGCATTGTGCGTATTAAGACCAAGAAACCTAAAAATAAGAATCGCAGAGAATTTTTTTGGGCTGATCACTTCAACCCAGGCAGCCCATAAATAGCGATAAAGGGTAATAAACAGATAAGAACTGACGATGATGTTGAAGACTATTAACTCTATATATGTAATAGTATGTTTTCTAGAGTTGAAGTATTCGCTTCTTGATCAATTGTGAGAGATCTCAACGATTTTGCATTTAGCTGCAAAGATTGCAACGGAAAATAATGTTATGAATTGTCATTTTTCTTGTTTCTTGGATTTAAATTGTTAATGCTAATGCGTTGTCAATGGATAGATGAAGAGTTGCAAACTGATCACTTGAAGCCATGATTTATGACAATGATAAGCATAAAGCAGCAGAAGCAACAACAAGCCATCAAACAACAGCTCACAACATTAAAGGAAACTACAGAAGAAGAAAAGAGCAAAAGCGTCGATCATCAAATCAAATGTCAGAGGTTGGCATAGCCAAATAATTGAGCAATTAATTAGCCACAATATTATAAAAGAATGTTAACAACAGCACCAGCAAAAGAATTAATATTTCTTCTTTTTTTTCTCTATGTGTAGAAGAGAATTTTGCTTTATTCGACAATAAAAGCCCAAACGGCAGCGAGGAGTAGCAACAGTTATCCGCCAACTCAAATCCAACCAAGTACAACTTGAAATATGCGTCTGTTTGTGGTAGGGATTATAGCACAAAGATTACCATATAACTGTATTTATCTTTTAACTTTCCTTCAGACTCTTTGCTCGCTGCTCGTCCTGGCGCAAGCTAAGCCACAAGGCTACAACTATGGCAGCGGCGTCTCCGGAACATTGACAACAACGGGCGGCAATAGAGGCTATGTTAGTGAGCCCAGCAACACACACAATGTGGCTAGCTATGGACCACTGGGTGCGTTTCAAAGCGCCAGTGTTGGATCACTGCGGGGCAACTCTGGCTCAAATCCTGGCTCTGGCTTCGGTCATGGTCAAGGCTATGGCAGTGGCTCATCAACGTCATTCAACTATGGTGGCGCTGCTCCAGCTTTTACACAAAGCGGTGGTGCCAACTATAATGGCGGACGGACTTCCTCTGGCCTTGCTTCCGCCAGCTATGGCAGTGCCAGCAACACATTTGCTGGCTTTGGACCAACACCCAGCATTGGCTTTGGTAATCTGGCTGGCTACCAGGCGCCCAGCTATCAGCAGCACCAGGAGGTGGAGCAGCATGCTGCCTTTGAGGAGCCACTTGTGCACAAACAGTTCATTACAGTCGCCGCACCCGAGGAACACGAGAATCTCGAACGTGTCAAGCATTTGGTGATTGGTCGTCCACAGAAAAACTATCGAGTTGTCTTCATCAAAGCGCCATCGTCGAGCAGCGCCAATGTCAAATTGTCGGCTGAGTATGCACCCAAGGAAGAGAAGACCGTCATCTATGTGCTTAGCAAGAAGGATTCGTCATTGGAGGTAAACGATATTGCCACACCAGCGCCCACAATTCCCAGCAAGCCTGAGGTCTTCTTCATCAAGTACAAGACAGACGCGGAGGCTTCTCATGCCCAGCAACAGATTCAGGGTAAGTTAGGAAGCGGTTAAAGGGGAAGATGATTAAATTACAGCATGTATTTATCCATCTATAGCCGAATATGATCGCATTGAGGGCAGCTCGGAGCACACAGATGGAGGCGTGGCACCAGCACAGTCTGTCGTTGGCATTCTTGATGGCGGCAATAGCAGCGGCGGCAGCAGCGGTTTTAGCCACGATCACACTGGCGGTGGCAGCCATAATTTCATAACCACTGGCAGCAGTGGAAGCAGCGAAAGTAGTGGAAGCAGTGGCAGCACCTTGGTGCATGGTGGCAGCCATGGTATAAGCAGCGCCAACACCTTCACAGGCAATGGCAACGGAGGCATTGGTGTGACCACGGCTCACAAGAGCGCTCAAAGCTCTACATATTTGCCACCAAGCCACTAGTCAGGTCTTCAGTTCCAGCAGCAGTTAACGAATTTCTTTTATATACTACATACAAAAGTTGCAATAGTTTTTTTTTTATGCTCATAAATAAAATTGCTCTCCGATGAACAAGAATTGAACAACGAAAAAAAGCGTTGTTAACATTGAAGAAGAAATTTTGTATAAATCAGAGTTGATCCACGAATTAGAGCAGTTTGAGAAAAAAAAGATTTAAACATTTTATTTGAAGTAGATAAAATTTAAACGAATATAAAATAGAAAAGACATCGTCAAGGTCAATAAGATTGTATTATAATTTTTATGGAAAATAACGAAGAACTTTCATAAGAACAAAAATCCTTATATGCTTCTTTCGGAATGGAATCTTAGTTCAGTAACTGTGAGCCGAAAAATGTTCAAAAACTTCAACTTGACCAAGTTTGTTTTTGAGCACATGAGAAAAAAATAATTATTATAATCGGAAGATAAACAAATCGAATACCTTGTTTTAAAGTCGAGTGAAAGCAAAGAACAGAAACAAATAAGACGCTCATTCATGATATGGATTAGGCAACTCATTTGTAAATTGATTAATATACGGTTTATAGTATTTGCATAATAGCAGGAAGTGCTACGAGCTGTGCGAGCTGCCTGCCTATTGACATTTAATTTTGTTGGTTGCCGCCTTAAAACTGCGAAGGTTATTTAACTATTGTTCGTCATCGTTGTCCATGCCACTTACCCACAGATTTGATGGCCTGCTTGAGCAAAAGATCCGATTGACTCTTGTCCAAGCCATCGATGTCGCGACAATTACGATACAGGCTGCCTATGGTGGACTCAACAGAGTAGGCACCCTCGGCGGCGTTTGGCAGCATGGATATAAAACGATTCAGTTCGTTGAGTTCTGCAAAAGTTTAATAAAAATAATCAGTTTTACACAAACACAACTAAAAAACAATATACGCTTACCCTGATACTCGTTATAAGTCTTGTAGTTCCATTCGCCGCGCTTGATTACATAGTAATCACCATCGGCATACTCGCGAGCAAAGTTGCCACATGCCCAATCATAGGTCTCGCGGCAGGCACTCTTTGTGGTATTGGCCCATAACAACAGCTGACGGCTGCTCTTGAGGCACTCCCGTTGCAGGCAAAGTGGTGCTCGCATATGGAAAGGCACCTCGGGCCAGAAAGCCAGCAGCATACAGATGATGACCATGAGCAGGGCGCACAGGCAGGCGGTGGCCACATACAAGATGCGACGTTTTCGTGATAGACTCATCAGAGCGTCAAACGATCGGCGTCCTGGAAGCAGCAAAGCTTCGTTTTGTTTTTTATATTCCAACAAAAGTGCAAACGGCGCATGTAAATAGTATGAGATGTGTATGAAATGTGATAACGATTAAAATGAATGCTCTATTGATCAAGATGAATGTATATGGTTTAAAAAGTTATGTAACACGCTCTCCTCTCCGCTCACCTCTTAGTCCATTTGCTGATGCGTGCGTTGAGTTTGGTGTATTTGCTGTGGGCGTAACACCGCCCAACGCGCTTGCATCGTTAAGAGCCTCCTTGTGTGCCGCCTCTAACTCTTTGGGCGTGAGTCCAGCGTCATCGATATGAAGCTTCTGCTGATTCGTTGTCAATGGCGCCGTTTCGCTGCCCTCGATCTGCTGTTTACTGCCCAGGCCACCGATGCGCTCATCATCCTGGCCGGCATGAAGCTTATAGCTGCGATCGTCCACCTCATCGACGGCACAGATTGTCGGCTTGTATTTGCCCTGATTCAGGGCCATGTCCAGGTCTCGAAATATATAGCACACAGGTGCACAATCGCTTGGATTTTAGATAGTACGCAAATTTGAGCGCATTTTAAGCTTAACTGCAAAAAGAAAACAAATATGCATAAATCATTTAAATCTCAGACACACTTGTCAATTGGCTCAACTATGGTCAATGTACTTTATGAATACTGCTATATAATATATGAATATAGTACATATAGTATATGGCAATTGATAATCATAAACGTGTATATATTGTAGTAGTTACTCAGTCAGGTTTATCAGCATGAGCAGAGAGCAAAAAGAGTTTAACGTGACGCTTGATTATCAAAAGATTACCTTGAGCAATGATATATATATACAAGGCATACACAAACACACTCTATATACATGTAGAACATTGCAGATAAGTAAAAGTCGCACTTAGATAGCGCCCACTTAAATACATTTACAAACATATTATAAGGCTACGTGCGTGATTGAAAGATCCATGTTTTTATAAGTACTTATATAGCATGAAGTACATTCCTGTCCAACATTTGACTTCTTTTCAATTTTAAATTGACAACAATTGCTGCCAATTTGCGAAAAAGAAAAAAAAACTCAGGCGACAGTGTCTTTGTTTCGCATTTTGCCTTTTATTTTTCTTGAGATTTTCACTTGAAAGTCTCGTGTTTGTTTATCTGTCTATATAGCATATAGACATGCATTTAAGTAAAGCGGATTTGGGTTTTTGTTCTGGTCACAAATATGCATAAAGTATAATTGGCAAAAATTATCGTAAAACAATAAGTGCAAGTAATTTTAAATGCAGAGATCATAATTGCCCATTGATATTTAAATGTTCTAGATATCTCAATTGAGCAATATTCCCAAAGAAGATGATTAAAAGGCTGGTCATAAAGTAAAATGCTAATGATATCAACCTACAGGTTAATTTTTAATTTCCTTAATTGCACTCTAGCTTACCTTAGCCGACCTTAAAGCAAATCATATTGTTACCAAACCATTTGTGGAGCCGCAACGTTGCGCTTCGTCTGCTAGATGCATAAATAAATACTGTAATATTATAGCAAGCTTGTCATATAATAGCCACCCACGTCAGCGAGTGAAACAAAAAAACAACTAATTGGGAAAGCAGCGAGAGAACTTTTTTGAACTCTTTCTGTTTATAGCTATGAATTTCCAAATATATACTAGTAGAATAGTAGAACAAATACCTTATGCTATATTTGAATGACGATAACTGTTTTTTAGACTTGGATGAATTATCATATCAAGGCAAATCCCATTAAAGCTTCTGTCAAGGTGATAAGTGTTGGTCAGTTTGAGGCTTGAGGCTTGCAGCGGATTACGCACTCGCGCGTCCCTGGCCAAAGCGAATGAAAGTAACAGCCAAGTTAGGCAGGCAAGGCGAGCAACTTAGGGCTATCATTTAAAGCGTTTTGCTATCTTATCGGCATAGCGATTATTGCCTAATTCACATCAAATTTTCACTACTCATTGGCACTGGGCAATAAAGAATGCCTCTATCTGGGCGTTTAAATGAAGCAATCTCAGATAACTTACTGGCCAAACTAAAGACTAAATGAATACATTTTGTGCCTATCTCGCTACATCCAAGGGCCACTTTAAAAGACATGGCCCAAAAGACGTCAGGCTGTTGAGTAATAGCCAGATAAGTTTGCTTCTCAGCTAGAAGTCATAAGCAAATAAGTGTTCATAAAACACACACAAAGATACCTACTACATGCGTTTTGAATATGAGATCATCTTGTTATTAAACGAAAAATAGATTTTTTCTAGAGATTTTTTTTCCCAATTTCCGAATTTACTGAATATTCAAATAATAATAAAAGATACTTATATACTTTAAAAGAAGATGTGTCAATGCTTGAGTTCAACAAATTTTATTATCTTAGATATATTAAGTCAAATCACTTAAAATGCTTTTATGATCTTGCAACGCAACTAACCGTTTAAAATTTATACACAATGATTTGTCACATTATGAATTTCCGCATTTTTTTCCATCAAATTTGCAGTTGTTTTTTATGTGTGCGCCTTTTTTTTTGCACTTTGCGGCTTAAGCTGAGCATAGCGCAAAATTATAGTAGAAAAATGCAAATGAAAGATGATTTTTAATGGGTCGCAATGACGGCGAACGACGTTCATCAAAGCCAAATTGCCGAATCGGCACCTTTTTTTGAAAATGGGCACATTTGCTTATATGTATTGCGAAATGAAGAGATTTTAATTGATTGCATTTTTGTTTATGGCTCACATTGAAGTTTTAAAATGGGTAAAGCGTGCAAAGTGTTCCAGTTAAATGCTTGTTTCCCATAATGCGAATGGGTTCAATTAAAATTTATGGCGCTATCTTCTTGACTTTGCTGTTTATATTATGAAATGTCTAAAATTGTATAATGCTTCTTGTGCAAATGTATATAGAAGACAGAGCACAGCAAAGGCTTTGAAACGCTATTCGAGAACCGCTTAAGACAAGTCTTGTTCCGTTGCCAACAAATAAATGTTTTCCCTGCTTAATCGTCCTAGTTTTCTTGTAATTTGGTCTAGCTCTTCTTCACTCAAAAACTTCAGTGTTCTCATTTTAAAAACAAAATCAGCCCACACATTAACACGCGGCATTCACTTTCCCATGCCATAATTGTGTCCATCCGTAAAACAACTTCATTCAATGCTGACCATATTTGATTAATTATGTCAAATTGCTAGCGGTCACGGAGGCCTGACCATACATACATATATATATTAGACACGCTACCCACACAAACTGATTAGCATGCAAAAAAAAAAAACATTCAATGATGGTTCAACATTAAACTTTGGAAAATTCAATTTATTTTTTTCTTCGTACTTGACTTTCAGATTTGTGCACCTTTTCAGCGGTTGCCGCATTTTCGACTAGTTAATTAATATTATACCCAAACAAATGGTATTGAAGTTATCACATGAAATATGCTGAGGAAAAGTTCCGTGAATTTCCAAAGTATTCTTATAAATTTACAACTTTTTTAAAGTATTTTTCCAAAATCCTCAGGTGTTTCGCACTTGAACGCACTAAGGTATTCAACTGAGCGTCATGAAACTCGCTGATTTTTGCACTTAATATTTGCATAGCATAAAATTTTGATTTTACAGCCAAATTTATGATAAGAATCTAAGTTTTGGCCTAAAGATACGACAATGTTTTTGACTAATTTTTATTATTATATAATTTTTTAATGTTACATTATTGAGTTTCGAAAAAGTGATATTCTCAAGCCCTAAGACTTTAGCAGTGTAGTCTTAATTTCATTTGTTGCTTAGAGCTTGTTGTTGTTTAGGTTGTTCATACTGTGCTATTGACATTTAATTTGTCAATAATGGAGCACCGAACATCGTCGCCCAATATCAAAAAAAAGTTTTTCAAGATACTGGCAACTAGTATTTGACGTTTGCATTAGGCAGACTCTGCCTTGCCAGCTGATAACCTTGCTAGCTGTCAGCCCGGCTTGCACAACGCCAACCAACAGCAGCGCTCCAAATTGCTGATGATGGTGTTGTTGTTGTCGTTGTTGCTGTTGTTGTTGGAATAAATGTGTCAAGCACTAGCAGTGGCAGCGACTGCGGCAGATGCAGTGCATTTTACGCTCAGCTGTGCACAAAGCAATGTCAGTTGTAAATGTGTTTGATTAGTTCTTATTGATTAGAGAGAATGCAGCAAGCAATAATTAAGAAATAGTACTCAAACGCAATATGCACTTTGAATTTTAAATCTTTTAAAATACAAATTTTAAAGTATTCAATGAGCCTAAGTACACAAGAATAATAGCGATTCGTAATTGAAAAATTTAGATACGATTCATACTTAAGAAATCTCATAACCAGTCTAAAGCGTTGTTGAAGATTTCCAATTTTATTTATGTACGTACAAAAAGTTCTTCATCACGAACTTGTTAATTTGATAATTAGAAACAGTTTTTTCTACAAGAATGAAAATCTTAATTCTTCTTCAAAAGATTCTTAAGATAAATATTAACCGCTGTTAAAATGTGTTTGGAACTGGCTTAATAGCGCTCGACACAATAACAAGAGATCTAAGGTTCAAGAACTTCGTTGTTACACGAGAAATGAGGCCATAAAATTTTGAAGCAAGGTTGAAATATATGATTTTTTTTTAAGTTTACTTAAGTTAACATGAACTAATTTAAAACGGGATAAAATAAGTCACAAAGAAGTTCAAAATATATTTTCTAAATTAAAGCCAAAAACATGCTTTCCAGTTTCGTATGTTTTTGAGCATTTTATGCCAACAGTTTTCAAAAACATTTATAAACGGCATTGCAGCAATGATGTCGGCTTTGCTGTTAACTCAAGCGTGCATCAGAAGTTCAAGCGCTTAACGGGAAAAGGTGCGGTTAGCTTCCCTATATATATGTATGTATGTACATACAAAAGCAATTAGGAGTGTGCAAACTATAGAGAAAGATCAACTAGTTAGTCAAATAAAATAAACTAAATACCCTTTCAAATTAAAAAAAAATGATTCAACACATAACTATAATTCCAGAAATCAATTATTTTCTACACAGATAAGTTATGTTTTGAGCATTTACTTTTTTAAATAAATAACGATTCAATTTACATATGTGATAAGCAATTATTGTGATCAAAGATGCGTAAATAATTTTGTGACAAAACTATAAGACCATCCTTGAACAGAGTATAAAAAAGACGCTTGCAGAAGCGAGCGGATACTAAGCAAAAGAGGCAATGATGCGGGCAAAAGGTAACTATTAAAACGGTGGGGTTGATAAACGTGCTGGGGTGTGGGGAGATTCGTGTTGTGCGTGAGCGCCACAAAGCACAATTGCAAAACCAGTCACACAAAAGACAACAACAACAAGCAACACTCTAATAAAAAGTAACTAACGGTATTCCAAAGCCAAAAGTGGCGCGTGTAAAAACAACAGCAGCAGCAGCGACAGCAGAGTGAAAGAAGCGGAAACGTCGTCACCGTCAGAGATGCGCAAAGATCTGTGTATGCACATACACATACACACACACACAAATGCAATTACACGTGTGCACGAGTGTGGTGACTATGATTAACGGTTATTGCACATCCCTAGATCGCAGCCGACGACGCAGCTGCTTTGAAAGCGTCGACACTGTTACGCATTAATTATGGGAATTTCTTATGCTTTGCGTAATACGCACACACACCACAGCACATGTGGCCTGTATGCGTGTGGGTGTGAGGCGCATGTCAAAATGCAACCACCACTAAATAAAGAAATAAAATCACAAAACAGAATGCGCTGCAGCATCACAAGCTACAAAAACGACGCAAGCGATGCTCTTGCCGTTGTTGCTGTCTGCGCAGCATTGACATTGGCTCTACTGTGCTTCTACTCTTCGGCTTCTCTTATTTTTCTTCAACGTCTTCTCATTGCTAATGTTGCTGTTGTTTTTGTTGTTGCTTCTGCTGCTGGTCTTGGTTTGGTGACTTGACGAACCGGTTGTGCCGGCATTTCTCTCAAAACAAAAAAAAAAACACACACACACACACAGACACATACACATACACACACTAATGAGCACAAATACAGGGACACTTTTGACTACGGCTTGAAAGTGCGCTCTTTACTTTGAACCGAATGTACTCGCTCCATATTTGTAGATGTTAGTGTTTCTTGCATTCCACACACGCACACACACACACACAGACCCAGAGCCACCTGAAGCCCAGCTTAAACACTTTTTGGTTTTACCTTTGAGTATTTTTGTGCTGCTCCCACTCTTTTCGATTGTTGTTACAAAAAGAAAATAAGATATAAGCAATCACTTAGCAACATTTAATTAACATTTCATTCACAAACTACGCACTTTTAATACACGCTAAAATTTTGCTTTTTTTTGTTGCGTTGTGAACTTTTCGCACACCTTATTAGAGCCGCTTACTCGTATTTAACTTTGCCACAGCCACAAAGTGTCAGCATCAACTTTCATTCAAAACAAAAAAAAAACAACTTAACTATTTAACATGCGTTTTGTTTTGAATTAAAAAAAAAAAGAATATGAAATCAGTTGCAGTTTTACGCGCACAACTAACTGAACAACAATAACACCAACGTCCGTCAACTACGCAGCACACGTCGCGCAACGTTGCTTTCTCAATGATTACTAAAGAGAAAAGTAGAATAAAATGAACGCCGCAATTACCGTTCTATGTATTGTGTAACGTATACTAAATTCAAATGCACTTTCGCGCTCTGTTCGCCTGCCGATAAAGCAGACTGGTGAGCTCTCTTATTTTATAATACCATACCTGCAAATGACAAGAATATTCAATGACTTCAATTTTATGAAATTTCACAGTAATAAACATTTAACACAACTTAAAATTTGGTAAAATTGTATGTAGTTTTCAGCGCGGTGCTTAGCCAGTACACAAACCACCGTGAGCAAAAACGTGAGCGCAGCAAGAGCAACGTTAACGCAAAGTGAGCACTGTTATCGATAAGCTTCGGTTAGACAACAAATCGTTGGCAACAAGTCGACAAGTGCCGATGGCTTACCGTTTGGTTTCAAATTTCCAGCTGCAAAATAATGGTTTAAAAAAAATCTTATTTCTCAGTTGTTTTTTACAATTCGACCGTCATTTTATTTTTTTTATTTTTAAAGTAAAAATTTAATTTATTACAAAAATTAGCAAAAAGAATATTAAAATAAAAAATATATATATAATAAAAAATAAAAAACACGCATTAATATAAGTACAGTTAATAAATTAAACAATAGCAGGTTGTGTTTAAATCGAAGGTAGAGATAATGGGTAACAAGCTATTAAGATACACTACCCAAAGTTTATTTCGAGAGTACACTCAAAGAAGTCGGTCTGCGCTTCTTACGGTGTAGTATAGAAATAAATGCATATTAATTAATTGAACGTCTTAAATATTTCTTTTTTGTTTTGCTTTTTTCGATGATTTTTTTGTATTTTTTTATGTTTCGTTTTTTAGTATGTACACAAAGACTTTTACGATTACAATAAGAACAAAATATTGTATTATTTAATAGTTTAACATTAACACATTTTGGCGTTGAATATTCCTCAATTGGCAAACTTTTAGTTTGGCAAACAATTTACAAATATTAAAACCGAAAACTTTCTCACATGCCAACATATTGAAAACTTTCAAAAAATATGTGTTAATATGTGGGGGATTTGGGGAGCTAGGAAAACTAAAAACATTTAAGTAGCACCTATTATTTGATATATTTATTTATGTATGCTACTTCTGGCTGCTGGCGCCAGTGGGCGTGGCAGTATGACACCTCTCGAAGCTTCTCTGCGGGCAGCATGGTTTTTTTTTTTAAATTAAAATTCATTGTATTTTTTGTTTTTTTTTTTTTGTGGTCTTGTTTTTCAATATTAGCTAAAACAAAAACTCTTAAAACAGGCACTCAAAAACACATTCGCGTTCACTCACATACACATACATTCACATACACGCACACAATCACACCAACTTAACATATAGTAGTTTTATCTTTAGTACAGATTAATATAGCACTTGTAACTCGTTATAATTTGCAAGTTTCTTAAAAAAAAAATATTTATATATATATATATATATGTATATATATAAAATAATTAAAAACAAAAGAAAAATAATTAAAACCCTTTTCGCATTAGAAAGTTCTTAATTTCGTGACTAGGCAAGTTTTATGAGATTTTTTTTTTGTTTAAAAAAAAAATTCATTGCAACATCGCACTTTGTTGTTTTTGTATACTTTCAGATTTTGTTGCTGTTGTCGTTGGCGAGCGTTTTAAAAACGCAAGCGCCGTTTGAAACTTGGCTAAGCGCGTTCATTGTTTAG
The DNA here is from genome assembly GCA_030179655.1 of Scaptomyza flava. Classification (NCBI taxonomy): domain Eukaryota; kingdom Metazoa; phylum Arthropoda; class Insecta; order Diptera; family Drosophilidae; genus Scaptomyza; species Scaptomyza flava. The sequence goes on from JARNME010000314.1 coordinate 10,878,356, forward strand.
TAAATATTTGTTGTTTTAGAACCGTTGTTTTGTTTTCCTTGATTTTAGTACGTTGTTTAGTGCGATGTTAATTGTTCGTATGTGTGTGGGTTTCGTTCATTCCCTTTCTGTTGATGCTCTCCTTAAAGGTGCTCATCACCATGGTAACCGTTCCGCAACGGTTGTCGCTCCTGCGAGTGATCCGCAGGCCTGTTACGTTTAAAGAAGCCGCACTGGAAAGAGAGCAAAAGAGTTGCATTCAATTTGGTTTGTGTATTGGCTGCACAATCGTTTCGGAACGGTAACAGTCATCAAATTCAAAGTTGAGCGCCAACAAAAAAACAAAGACAACTCACCTTATAGAGTAAAAGTACGAGCAGTAGAAAGATGAGAGCACCAGCACAGGCAGCCAACACAACGACCCACAGTGGCACTACATCAGGCACTTGCAGTGGCTCCGGCTGCGCCTTGTAAAAGATCTCATGTGTCTTCACAATCTGCTCCATGGGCTGCCCAATGAATGGCAGCAGCGTCACATTTGCCACAGCCAATGTGGACACATTCAGTGGCACAGTGGGTGCCAGTTTCTCCATGGTGCTAGCGACCATGCGAGCACGTATCGCGACAAAAGCGGCATCGGCATCTTCGTAGCCTAAGTTCTGAACATAGCAACGCAGACGGCGACATTGGACGCCCAAACATGGTGAGGTGCCATTGGCCAATCTCATCTCGATTGTGGTTGGCTGGTCGCGTTTAAAGCGTCGCTGCGTTGAGCTCGAACTAGAGCTACTCCACTGACGCTGACTGGGCATTTGAGATTGAGTTTGTGCCTGCAGCTTTTGCTGTTGATTATCCTCATCGTAAAAGTCCTCGTTCTCACGGCCGTAATAAGGTTTGTTGCCGGAACTGTAGACGACTTGATGTTGCGCATTGCCTGGTTGTCCGTAGTGCATTTGACTATGGTGCAAATCATTGTCCACGTTGCCACGATTCACTGTACCCAAATCCAAAGTGCCAACTTGGAAGTTTCCACTGCCTCCGCCATACACGGATTTGTCATTTAATCCACCACCAGCTCCAGCCAAATAGAGCTGCTGCTGTTGTTGAGGTCGCATTTGGTAGCTGGAACTGGAGCTGGATCCCCTGACTTGTGGATTAGCCATCTGGATGTGTCCATGTGTGCTATGCCCACGCAGCTCTGCCTGGCTCGGCACAATGCCACCCACCATGAACTGCGAACGATTGCCGGATTGATTGATGTTGGCCAGCTCCTGTTCGGCATCGGCTTGATTGGCACGATCCAAATGCACATAGGAGGCATCACCTGTAGCATCCTGAGCATCCTCACGCTCTAGCAGCTCCTTCTGTTTGGATGTTAGCCTGCGTTGATTGTCGGTGCCAACGGTGACTGCAATCGTGCCGCCAGTTTGTGGTCCATGAGAGATCTCCAAATGGCCACCACCATTAGCATCGTTACCCGCGGATGTGACGCCACGAGAGATCTCCAAATGACCACCATCAGCTCCAGCAGCATTGTTACCCGCTTCCAGTTGCACCGAGTTGCTAATGGCGCCCTGAGCATGCAGATAAGATTTGTTCTTTTGCTTCTCATTCAATTTGAGTCCCAGTTCATTGACCTCGATCAGCTCGCAACGGATTTTGCCACCCGTTTCGGGCTGATTAAGCACGTACATCAAAGGTTCACCGGCCTCGGTTTGGTAGGGGTAATATATGTCAACGGTGGCGCCCTCAATGAACGAACTGAGATTGTTACGCAGCTCATAGATGTGCACCACCTGGGGTCCGATCTCCTCCTCGGTGGTGGCATTACCTGGTGCCTTATAATCGGCCGCCTTGTACACCTGATAGTCGGGCAGAGAAGTTCCCTTGATTGTAAGATCCGTTTCTACCCAGACACCAATGCTCTTACTTCCAATATTATCATATTTCGAGTTCTTTCGCTCGGGATTTGTGGAATTCGCCTCCCAATAGAAATCATAGCTGGACGACTTCGTGTGCTTCTCTGCGGGCACAAAACTGACTGCAAAGTGTGTCTGCATAAGGGAATTAAACATAAGATTAGAGAAAGAGGAAGAAACACAGAGAGCTCAGCTTACCATATTGCCACCCTTAAGAGGATTGCCAATATCGCATTTGAGGGTGTAATTGTTGCTGCCATCGGGAGCTGAACAAGTAATGGGCATATCGATTTTCTCGCCAAGCTGCTGCAGCTTGGTAAACTGCAAATCCTTTGGCGTTGTCATATAGAAAGCAGCCTCAAAAGCATCCTCGTTGTTGTTCTTGATGAGCACCTCAATGGTCAACGGCTCTCCCGACACGAACAAATATTTCTCCACGGCACTAAGAGATCAAAATAAGAAAATACAATTTGATACAAATTGCCTTAAAAAGTCATAGCTAAACCAACTCACGTAACGGTCAACGCCAGGTCCGGTTCACAAATATTGTCCGGTCCGCAGTTTTTCTGAATGTTGATCGCATCGCGAAGAATGATCTCACGATTCTGATCGATAACTGGCTCGAGAGCTTCGCGACGTCGTCGCACCAAGGATTCCAGTGGACGACTGCTTCGCAGATTGTAGCGTGCCTCCACTTCCAGTGGCGTCAACTTATCCTGCACACCATCCATAAGGTAGACGGTCTCATTCAAGCAATAATTCTGACCAATGGTCAAGCGTATAGTCTGATTCCGTATATTCTTGCCCTCGTCGCGCAGGAAGAACATGCGAGGATTACGCGTCTTCTTTGCGTCCAGCAGCCAAGACACCTCAAAGTCCAGTTGATTGGGCAAAAAGCGACCGGTATAGCTCCAGCAGGTGCTCAATGGCATGCAGGGCACTCTCTTGTGATCCCGCTGCAGCTGACAGCTGCGATCCTCCAAACTAATAAGTTTCGTGTTGCTGGCAAAGACCGTCTCCGCGTTAACAGCGGCTACGGGCCGAGACTTGAAGATGAAAACCTGATCGGAGGCATAGGCGCCAACGGCCAAATCGGGATACGTATTGCCATCCATGTCAACGCCACCAGACAGCGCAAAGCCAAAGGTGCGCGGAAATGGAGCAGACTCCACCAGCTGCTCAGCCTTAATGATCTGCGATGGTTTGGCGAGTGGACCCAGCGCGGACCCATGATAGATATATACAACGCCACGACCCTCGGGTCCATCGTAGGGTGCACCGACAGCAAAGTCACCATAACCATCACCATTAACATCACCCAGTGTGGTTAGCGATAGACCAAAACGACCTTTCGTATGGAAACCGTCACGTATATGCTCTCTCGTCCAACGTTCCGACTGTAAAAATCACAATTGACACACATGCAACGTAAGTAAGGATCAAAATGAAGGTAGCCAACACTTGAGGACTTACCGCTGTTGTTCCTCCCTGAAGCAATACATAGACACGTCCCACATCGTACTTGCCCTCAACATTTCCCGGCTCCGTGTACATGGGTGCACCAATAATCAGATCATCGAGCCCATCGCCATCCACATCGCTCGTAGCCAGAGCATAGCCAAAGTATTCACCGATCTGGCGACCCGTTATGTTGAATATATTCGCCATGTTCCAGCGATTGACAACAATCTTTCCGGTAAGATTAGCGCCACGTGGCATACCAATGGCAACATCCTCGCTACGATCGGCATCAAAGTCACCGGTAATCATTGAGTAACCCAAATAGGAATCATCATTGGCCGATGTGCTTTCGGCCGTGGAGAACACTTGATTCTCCGGCTTTGTCACATCCTGCGATATCGCTTGACCTGTTAATATTGTTGGTAAAGTAGGTGAGTGTGGTCGATTTGCTGATCGGTTTTTTGTTTTTAATTTTTATTTATTTTTTTTTTTTTGTGAGACGGAGTTTTTTGTTAAACTACTATTATTGAGCGGCATGCCGAATGACAAGGATTAACAATAACAACATCAAATTTAAAACAAAATAGGAAAAAAACAAAACAACAATAATAATAATAACAAGAAGAAAAAAAAACAAATCAAATCAAGCAAACAAGACAGAAAATTTAAAATTCAGTAGTTCTACAGTGGCTACAATATTACTTTCAATACTAGATAACTACAGTGTGAACTACTGCTAGATAGATATAAATTTAGAGAGGTTAGTTAAGACTCGGTCCCCGGTGAAGAGGCATGCTTGAGGCGGATGCATTTTTTGGGTTGACATTTCCTCAACCTATTGGAACTACAACTACACATGTTAGTAAGAATACCCAAAACCCAAATCAAAGCTCATGAGCAGCTTTAAAAAGTACTTAACTTAAAGCTTAGTGTAACATGTACTAGTATGTATGTTTTTATTATGTGCACGGTTAACGCAGCTTTTTACGAGCAGTTCCAAAAAGCAAATAAACAATTATTAACTTAACATTCAAGAGTAATCCATTCAGGTTACACTTTCATTGAAAACAAAGAGCTTCGAATTTCAGAATGAAATAGGGTGCTTGTGTCAAAAGTGTTTGTAAACTTGTCGAGCACTTGTCGAACTAACGGTAATTAAGCATAATTTAGCGATCTGGCAGCACAAAATAGTTGCATTTGTGCGTGTTAAGTTGGCTGCGCTTAAAATCATTTTTTACTGTCATGCATTAATTAAGTTAATCTTGCTTTAACCGTGCTCATAAATAAGTTGTTGATCATAAATGTGATTACCATACTATGCATAGTATGATTGGTATGATTTTTGCTACCTATGTATATGGAAACACATGTACTAAGTAACTATGTACTATGTGGAATGGAGCATTGCTTAGTGTTGACAACAACCAAATGCTGCAATTTTGTGCTCCTGGGGCGTGACGAGGCATTTCGGGGAACGCTTTCTGTGGAAACGTTTGTGCGGTTTTTACGTTGCCCTCGTTGCACTCGTTGTTAGCGAAGCGTTCGATGAGATAGAGAGAGAGAGAGAGAGAGCGAGAGAGAGAGAGTGGGGGGTGTTTGAGGTTGAACGGGTGGGTGTGAGTGAAGTTTTCTTTTTTGTAGCGATCGCTGTCAAATCGTGGACAGGGGCTACAAGCTGTGTTATTAACGGCAACTTTCTGACCCGACTTGACAGCTTCAGCGCACAGTTGAAAGGTTCGAGCTGTAACAATATTATCACACACACCATTATGTAAGGGGGGCGAGGGGATTTGGGGTGGGAAAGCGATATTTAGTTTGCGCCATTTTTTTTTTTAATATTCAGGTTATTTGTACAGTTTGGTTTTATTGTTTCATTGGTTTTTTTTTTTTTGTTTGCACTTGGGTTAATGCTGATCAATTTTGTAGATAAGGTTGGCTGATTTTTATTTTTTTGCGGTATGAGAAACGTATTTGCGTATTATTATTATTACCTCCAGTGCCGAAGGGCTGATAATAAGGCGGCTTAAATGGAAACTCGGCATCGGGCGGTATTGAGTAGGTTTGTCCTTTTTTTTTATGTATTCGGATTATAATAGCAGAAGTTTTTGGTATCAAGTTTAAAGGTTTAATGTGTATTTTATGTTCGGTTTCGGTATCGGTTTTGGTTGTGGTTGTGGTTGTGGTTGGGTTGAACAACAGACGCAGGTCATGGCGTTCGGTACAGAATGCATAGATGGTAATTTTTTTTTTTTTTTTTTTTTTTTTTACGGTACAAAATTGCATGCATTTCGCGCCGAGGCATAGTATGAATAGGAGCAAAACGAAAAAGAGGAAGAGAGAGAGAAAGAGAGAGAGAATATAAAAAGAGAATTCATAATAAATATTAATCAAAATGAGACAAAAAAAGAGTTCGACTAGGAAATAATGACACTTTATACGGTACAGGTAAAGGTAACAGGTACAGTTATCGTTATCGTTATCGTTTAAGTTATAGTTATAGTTAAAGTTAACGTTACGAATACAATCACGATTACAATTACGATTACAATTAAAGTAATATATATATATATATATATATATATATGTATATATAGAAGTACGTTACAATAAATGCAGCTAAAAAATCATTTCGGTTAATTTACGATACATTACAATAATCAATTATCGATAGTTCAACTGTCTACATGATAAACTTAACATTTGGTTAGTTATCTGCAGCACTTTGCTGTCGAGTTGTACATGGTATAGAGTTAGCTGAATGGGTTTTGGTTTTACTAGCAGCGACAACACTAAACAACAATAAATCCAATTTTGTAATAATTTTGGATAGCAACAACAACAACAAGAACAACTCGACAACACTTAAATTAAATGAACTCATTACTTAAAAAAAAAACTATACGTAATTGAATTTGGGCATTTGAAAGGTAAGCCCAAAAATGCACACATACAATTAAAATCTTTCTTATCTTGAGCTTATACAAATAAAATAATTTAGCTACAAAGCTATCGATAGTTTTAATTGTGATATTAAGTAATATTTATCGATAATTAAGACTTAGTTTTGACTCAACCGTTTCAATAGTACTACTTTTCTAGATGCTAGAACTAAGATAAGATCGATAAAACTTTTAAGTTTGGAGTTTTGTTCACACTCCAGGACCCAATTAAATATTATCTTGTGGATTAAGATTAAAACTATTGCTCAGTAGTTAATTTGTATCTGTGGATTATTATTGGTTTTTCGTGTTGAGGTTAGGGACGATCTAAATTCTAAAGATGCTCAAAATTAAACACAACTGAAACTAAAAAATATTAACATAAAAAGTTAAAGAGATTTCGTATGCAAAAATTCAATTTTAATTGGGGTAAACCGTAAAGTGTGGATAGGACAGATACGAAAAAGGGACAAAGAACTAATGCAAAATCAAGGCAACATTTTGCAACTATTTCAATCTAGGAAAAATATGAAATCATAAAAAAAACGTAGGTATATCAAACCATAAACTACTCTGTGTGTTGGTGTGTATGTTTGTGTTTATTGGAGATAGGGTTGGGCTCACATTGGTTTGGAATTAAATACTTAAAGGTCTAACTATAGCTAAATACAATGGATAAGAGTAGCTGTTGTATTTAAAGGTAGTACGAGTACAACGATTTCAAAATACATACAGTATAAATATAGAACTTGTCTTTAGAAATATAATTGTTTGTTTATTTAGTTTTGTATTTCCTTGTTTCATAATAAATGCAAACGGTAAATGGTTAAAAACGTGCTCTTACCTTGCCAATACCAGCTGCCAGGTGCGCCAATGAATAAACGCGATCCATTCTGCAAATGCGAAACAAGCGAATAAACTTAAGTTTGTGTATGCAAATATTATGCCACGATCACAACAAGGTGCCAACTAAACGTGCTCTCGCCAAACTCAAGCCGAAAACCCAACGCAAGGCACCAAGCCCCAAAAACTTTCAAATCCAAGCCCCTATGCAAGTCCACAACAAAGTAAACCTATCCCTTGAAAGCATATAATAACTCAATGAACACAAAAAGCCTATAATGAAGTAAGAAAAATTTCTTCTTTTGAAAAGGGCGACAGAAAAATACTCTTTGGTTTTTTCGAAGGACTATATTTTTGAAACTTTTTGAAACTGTTTTAAATTACTTTTTTTTCAATATTTTCAGCAGAAATAAAAGTATAATAAGAAAAATATGAGCCATATAATTATATTGAAAAAAAAGCCTGAAAACGTATATTTTTGAAAAAAAAATACATTAAACCTAAACCTTTTATTTAGCTGTTAAAAGTATTTTCAATGATCTGCTACATTATTTTTGAAATAATAAGTATTTTTTTTTTTTTAAGTGATTTGATTTTTTTTTTCGAAACATGACAATAACTAATATGCCCTATTAAGTGATACTTACACTGTTGATAGCCGCACTGAAGCCAGCCTGACACGAGCCTTGTCGATGGTATCCCCAGTTGTCTGCGAGGGAAGGAAACAAAAAAAAAAGGATACATTATAAAGAGTTACAGTTTAAGTTTGGGTTTTTGTTTGTTGTAAAGGTAAATGCTTATTATGCCAATATGTATTGTAATTTCATTATAAAATGTTGCTGCGGGTGCTGCTGCGGACGAGAGACAGGGAGGGCGGCAATAAATTGCAAATAATTACCAGCGCAATGCAATAAATTGCGGCAGTGATTTGTCAGGCGATGCGGCAAACAGGCAAACATTCAAACAGGCAACGACAACAACATAAAAGGATTAGAGCGCAGCTCGCGCCTTCAGGGCAGCAGCAAAAACAAACTGAGAATTGTGAAGCTAAGGCAACTGCCAGACAGACGATGGACATTGAAATGAAAATACAATAAACAACAACAGCGGCAGAACGCCAAACAAAAGCCTTAAGACGACAGTCCCATGCCAAAGGCCACAGCAACAGCAACAACAACAACAACAAAAGCAAAACTAAAATCCAATCTGGTGACCACAAGCTCCACATCCTTTAGTTGGCCGTCTTTTTGTGCTTGTGCTATTGTCCGAACCAACTGTCTGTCCGCAAAATGTTTGCTACCAAATAAAAAAATCACGCAATGCTCGCGGCAAGCAAGAACAACAGCAGCAACAGCAACAGCAGCAGCAGCAGCAACTTGTTTTTTGCAGCTGAGCACAAAATCAACAGCCAGATCGTGCGTTTGATCAAATTAAACGATAACAATTTGTCTCCGAAGTGTTTCAATTTGAACGTTCAGCGAGAACAACAGCAACAACAGCAACAACAGCAGCAGCATGTTGCTGGCGTGTTTGTTGCTGTTGGCCACAACGCAGCAACCTTCTCGCATAAGTCAACTTTTAAGGCACAACGTTGACACACACACACAGAGACAGCAACATGGGCAATGGGCATTGTGCGTTTTTGTTGTTGTTGTTGTTGTGCAGTTGTAGTAATTCCCATAATAAAATCGCCCCCGTCTTGAATTACAATTAGTTTGAGCTCGAGCAAGGGCAAAAGAAGTCGTATCGGAATATCGCACTCGAACTCAAACTTGGACTCAGCTCCAGCTCCAGGTCCAGCTCCTCGGACACTTGGACACCAAATCAGCTCTCAGCTCGCTTCTCAACGTTTGTCGCTCTCTTGGGCCGCTTTGTTTGAATTTTTACCCCTTTTCCCTGCTCATTTATTCAGTTGTTTTTTTTTTTTTGTTTATGTTGTTGTTGGTGTTGTGTTTTTCTTTATTCGTCTTAACTATTAGTTTGGTATTTTGTGCGTTAAGTTGGTATTTATTGCTTTCAGTAATGTCGGAATGTGCTGGCCCAACTGTCATGTGATGAGTAGCTGCTGCCGTTGCTGCTAATCATTTCACAACAACAGACAACAAAGACAACATTAATAACGCAACAGCAACATACAAACAACAACAACAACAAAAAAACAGCACTGGGAATCAGGCAGCGCCGGACAATGCGTTTAGAATTATTAAATTGGCCTTGGTTCGATTAGTGGCAACAACAATTGAGCAATCGTTTGCCCAGAAATCACTTTTCAATGTTGAAAACATTCGACATTTCTTTCTGTTAAAGAGCCAGTTTTATAGGTTTCCAGAAGACAAATATTTTATTATTACCTTTTTTTCAGTTCTTGCATGAACCTTTCTTTGAAAGAAACAAATTACCTTTTATCCAAAAGCTCAAAAGCATTAGGATCAACGACACAGGTAATTGAACTTAATACAATTAAAACTAAACAAGCCGCCGAGTAAATGACAAATTGCTATTTCTCTTATACATGTGTTATCATTAGAAGAAAAAGCTTGATTTGTTAGAAATACACATGTATGAATATAGATGCTGCGTCTGCACACATAGGTAGGTAAATATATATATATACATATACGCATGTATGTATTTTATATCTTTTACACAATATATGTTCTACATCTGTTGGCGATGCTAAAAATAAGCTCTTGGCCGTGCCACATGTGTCTACATGTCCAGCTATATGTGGGGGCATACGTATATATATGTCTGTGTATACCTTAACATATATAGAATGACTATGACTAACCAAACAAATTGGCAGGCAGCTCTGAATTAACAAACAAAAAAAAAAAACTATCTAACGTATTGCATTTTAGATTTAATTTTTTAGACTTTGAAGACATCAAAACTACATTAATAGACATGTTTTAGTTAAGGGGAATGCATATTTGTTCCAATTCACGGCCCCTTGAGAGCCATAAATCTTTCTCCATCGGCCTATGCCGTCCCATCGAGTTTGGGAGGAAAAAAAGAACTTGGCGATGACTTTTAGAGTCCGTCGTTAAGATATATTTGATAAAGACACAAATTGTGCAATTAAATAGATTATGATCTTGGTAAATATATCAAGCACTTATGAAGCTTACGGATCGAAAACATTAATTCTTTTTTTTATTAATATATATGAGCTTGAACTTAATAACATTGCAAACGAAGGGTAAGAAAAATGAATTCGATTTGATTTGTAATCAAATTTAAATGTTTTCTGTAGGGCATAAAAAGTGAAATGCTTGCCTTAATGGTTATCTGACACCTATGCATTGCTCTTGCCTTGGCTTTATATCGATGTACATTTTAAATGGATGCATGTGTTGCACACACGTTCGGCGACCGTCTTGTTGTCCTTGTTGTTGCTTGTGTTATTTTGCGTTTAAAGGGATTCCCTGCTAGCAGAGCAGAGCTCAAATTACTTAAAAGTGCAAATCACAGGCAGTGCTGGTGATTTTGGACAGTCAGCGGATAAGGGGGAATGGGAACGGCCAGAGGTAGCAGGGTATTTTGATGTAGTGGTCTAATTCTGTGGCGACCCACTTACTTGTACGACACGGCGATATCTCATGGAACTGCTTAAAGTTGTGCGAGGTGAAGCAGGTGCCGACCGGATCATAGCGCAGCGCCCTCGATGGCGTCATCGTGTGGAAGACATAGCGCGGTGCGCAGGCCTGCAAGAGACATAGACAGAGAAAGAGAGATTTTAAAAAAATGAGTATAAGCAACACAAGAATTATTTAGCTTTTAGAGGCAACAACAGCAACAAATGCCACGTTGTGAAGTTGTGAAAATGCGAAACAATGGCAGCATCAAACAGATCATGAAATGCTGCACACCAAAAATGGCCAAGGCGAATTACAAGACGAGGCGAGACGGGCACGCCACGGAATGGTTCAGTGCGGTACGACGTTGCACAGAAAAAAAATATAATTTACTTATAGAAAAATTTAAAGATAAGAGTTTATTCACTATGAATAATAAATAAGCAAACATGCGGGCGTTTTATTCCACTCTTAAAATTTGGTTTTTATTTGAATTTTAAGTACTTTTTTTTTTGATAACTACTTTTTATGTATTATAAATACAAAATATTCCCTAGCTATTTCTAACTCAACTCAAACGTTAACAAAAAAGTGTATAAAAATTTGCACTTCTTATTGAAAAATGTTGATTTTATGTTGCTTGAAAGCTTAACTTTTTATATTTGCAAATAAATAACAATACAAAAATACTTAAAATTCAACTTCAACGGGAATCAAACTTCATCATGCATGGATGGCATCAACGAAAACATTATTCATTTCAATTTAAATAAAATAACGTTTAGAGTACTTTGATTTTATTCTCATGGTGTACGATATTATGGTATGGCATGGCTATAATATGGTATGGTACGTTGCGACCCTGGAGCTGTGTCTCCATCTCCAATGGCTTGACTGTCTGTCTGTCTGTTTGTTTTGTACTCTTACATACATACAATCATACTTACATACATACGCATACACATATATATATATAGTTTTATAATGTATAAATGGCTGGCAGTTGGACATAAAACACGCACGCTGCCGGCGCTGCTCAACAGACGGCAATGCTTGGGCCTATGGCTCATGCCAAATATGGCTGGCATGCAGTTGGCCCGGCCCGGCCCGGCCCGGCCTGGTCGGATCGGATCGGATCGGACTGGCATTGTTTGATGCTTGCTCTGTGGCACATATGCCTGCAATTACTTTTACAAATTTATACATATTGTGCCTTTTATGGCATTGCCAGTGGCAGGATCGCAAAAGCCAGCAGCTCTATTGACTTGCTTCTGCTCCTACCTCCTCCGCCTGCTCCTCCTCATCACTACTACACTCCAACTACTCCACCCTACTTCACTTAATGCCACTTTTATGCGGCGCACACACATTCACACACACACACACACCTCACCCTTCTCTCTCTGTCTTTCTGACATAAACTCCGAAATGACGCGCAATCGCCAAAAATGCATGCTGATCACATCATTGCAGCTCCAAGTCTGGTGCTGCTCTGCAGACACGCCCAACTCATTCAAATAGCAATTGAATCACAAAATCTATGCGCTCTCATATTATGCAAGCGACGACTCGAAAGTCACAGCACAAAACCACCTTAAGAAACCAGGGGCACAAAGCACGTCCGAGAATACTACAGTCGAACTTCCATGTAACGAACTTTCGTATAACGAATTTTCTATACAACGAAGTCAAAAATCAAAACCCTACAATTTGATTCATTCCAAAAAACCCATTCTTTATAACGAAATTTCTCTATAACGAAGTTTTTCTTGTTCCCTTGAGATTCGTTATATGGAAGTTCGACTGTATATTCAAATATTATATTGTCAATATTTTATTAGCTTAAAGAGACTTGTTAAAGATAAAGAACTAAATCATCATCAATTACGTATAGTTAAAAAAGTTTAAATGTACAAGGAAAACTCACAAAAATGAGAAGTTTTCTGGGCTTTTTGGGTTTGGTTTGTTCGCAAAAATTGTTGGACTTTATTCGATTAAGAACTGAAGAGCTTGCAACATTTTTTGCAATTTTAGTTTGGAATTTTTATTTTTCGTTTTGGTTGCAACCCTGTCACACAAAATCTGCATAGTCGCATTCATATCGCTTTTTGGAGCGCCTCAGGTGCACTCAGAGTGCCCATAAAATCAAAATAAAGACAATCAGCTTGCCAAAGGCCTTATGCCCAGTTTCCAGATCCACGTCCACGTCCAGGCCATTGAACAATTCAATTGAATTCATAATGTGCATCAGCAGCTTCATCGTCCAGGCAACCAACGTTTCAACTTCACTGTTCAAGTGGAGCCTCGGCTCCCAAGTTGACCAGAGCCCACCGCGTGCGATCAATAAGTTAATAGCGTTTTCCTATTAAAAACTTTATTATCAGAGTCGCATTCAGTGCAAAAGAAATCCATGAGAGAGTTCGACCCGACTTGAGTCTGGTTTTTTTGTTGTTGGTTGTTGGTGCTGGTAGTGTTGTTGTATTTCGCGGTAAGATAGTTAGATATGCAAATGGCCTGGAGTCGAAATGAGGACCGGCTGGCTGCTTTGGGCCCCAAAAGGGAAGAGCAGTGTGCAGAGACTTATCCAAGAACTAACTGATTGCAATTTTATATATTTATTTACTTTATGACAGTTAAAGGCACATTTTTAATGTTAAATGTTTGAAACGGTGCTTTTATGTATTATTATTCATAATTTTTTTAATGTTCTCTTTTGCATCTTTGTCTGTTGCTGTTGTTTTTTTTTTTGTGGTTTATTGCCCATGTTGGGCACAAAGTGAATACCAAAATGCCAACGATAAATTTTTGAGACATTAAACTGCACTTTCGCAGACGCGAACACAAAGAGAGAGAGAGAGAGAGAGAGACAAACACATCCACAACAAGAAACCACAAAAGTCAAAAGTCAACACGTTTGACATGGTCGACATGCAGACGTTATCATTGCGAATGCAAAATTTTCACAAGGATCGCAAATCTGAGACCCCGATCCATTGGCCCTGTGCCTGTGCCTGTGCCAGTGCCTGTGCCTGTGACTGCCTGTTTGGCCTGGTCTTGGCCTGGCCATATTTGAGTTCAATAGCGCTGGCAATTTCACAGATCGTGTCGATGATCATGTCGCAATCGCAACAACAAACAAAAATGAAACGAGACCGCACGACATGCGGCACATGCCTTAAAAAAAAAATAAAATAAATAAAAAATAAAGGCACCCAAAGTGCCCAAACATTTGCCACAAACCATTCGAATGACGCTTACAGCATACAACGTACCGTGTACAATGTACAACGTGGAACATACCACGGTACTACTCCCAAACAGCACCATCCACAATCGCCAATTGTCGATCGGGTTCACAATGATGTCACCTTGCATCGTATTTAGCTCAGATGTCTCCCATTCATCAATTCACACACACACACAAAAACTGTTAATTTTCCATGGTCATTCCCATCATATGAAATTGGCATTAATAAAATGCGAGGGTTGCTCTATTAATCAAAGTTTCCTAAGAAATTCATTAAGATTCTTAATGCCTATCAAAAGTTCTTCACTCAACTCAAATGATACTTTTTATATATCTATCTATTAATGGCAGCTCATCCGAACAATCATCCTTTACATAATGCCTAATCGTCGCTGTTTAAGTCTTAAGATGACTTGCAAAATTTCAATTGTAGATTTGATATTTATTATATCATATTCAAGCACTCCTTTTAAATTGTTCATATAGTAATTAATTACTATCTGTTTTAATGCAATCTGACACAACAAGTTAGTTTTTAGTTAAGAAAGATTCTGTCTTTAGCATAGAAGTTTTATTTTCTTGAGCTCTTGAGTATAGCCACAATTGTTGCACAATGGCTTGTTGTTGTTGTTGTTGCTGAAAGAGCCTTTTGGTGATGATGTAGTTCAAGTCCCGTTGCGCACTTGGTGCAAACATAAATCGATGGCCTGTTAATGGGCATTTGAAGGCCAGGTCAACGCTGGGTGCGCGCGTTGCGGAAGTGACCTGAACATGGACATGGACATGGACATGGACATGAATGGCCAACGAAAAAATACACAAGAAAGAAAAAAATAGAAATAAAAAATAGTTAACTGCAACAACAACAACAACAACAACACAAATAGCAAGCAGTAACTGTAACAATGGGCTACGTGGCGGGGCCATCAATGTTAACGTTTGTTAGCCGTTGCTTGCCAAATCAAATGGCCCAAATCAAAGTTAATTGAGAACTAAAGTGAAAATCAAATGTTGCTGCGGTCGCCTCACACCCTCACTCCGCCTCCCTCTCTCTCTCTCTCTCGCTCTCAATCTTTAGTTCTTCTTGTTGGCCAGTTGGTGGGTGGTTGGCTTATACCTTAAGCTTTGGCTTGGCCAACGACGCCAACGCAATTAACCAAAGTTGTGACTGGGGCGCACCTTAAACAAACCACACTCTAACATAGTTGGTAACAGCCAGTATGTGTGTGTCTGAGTGTGTGTGTGTGCGGTTTACTTGACGCAATCCAAGAAACGGCCAAGACCACAAAGATGCCAACAACAATAACAATAAGAAAAACACGCATTGAAATCAAAATCGAAAAGCATTTAGAATTTTGCAACAACGCTGTTGTTGTTGGTGCTAAGACCGTACAACAAATCAAATGAAAAATATTTAAACTTTTGCCTTTTTAAAGACTGCTCAACTCAAAGATACCCTTTATTCAAAACAATCTAATGTATAAACTATTTAACATATAAATACCGATAAATCATTTAGTTTGTGTTCAAAAAAGTAAGAAAACAATATTAAAGTATTAGTATTATTAGTTACTCTAGAGAGTTAAACAATTTGCTAAAAATATTATTATATTATTATTTTAACTAAAATCTAAATCTATTCAATTTCAATCGACCAATTTCCAAAGTATATAGTATACCCATTTTAATATTTGAATGGCCTTAGGAATAAAAAGCTACAGAGCAACAATACACACACGCATGTGTGTAAGTATAACGGCATTGCACACCCACCGCATTTGACATCAAAAAAAAAAAATAAAAATTAGAAGAAAAAAAACAAAACTCGCTTACGGCATTGTAATAAAAAATAAATGTATGTAATTTTGGATTTTGTTTTCTTTTTTTAAGCTGCAAGTTTCAGTTTCAGTTTGAGTTTGAGTTTGGGTTTGACGCCCACCTGTTTTGATGGCACATCTCCTGGTCTGGTTGTCTTGTGTGTCCCAGTTGTCTGTGTCTGACTGCGCTTGCACTTTCAATGCGCCCCTGGGATGTGCTGTTAATCGGACAACCAGCCCGACGCGATGGTCATTTAACGAGCTATCGCGTTCTGCGATGATGCCATCAATGAGCATTAAAATCAAACAATCAGACAACAACAACAACAACCTGACGGTGAGGGCAAGTGCGGTGTGAATCAGGTGTTATGGTCAGTCAGTGGGTCAATATAGTACTAGTGGCTAACATTGGGCGGTCGTCACTGAAATTAAGAGTATCTCACTCTCTCTCTGTATCACTTTTTTATATACTTTCTCGGTTTGGATGTGTCTCATTAATCTTTGGTTTTACAGCATTGTAAGGCCATAAATAATGCAATAAGTGTACTATGTGGGTTCTGACTACAAAATATTTACTTTCCCAATTCAGGTCAGTAAAGAACTAGAACCATTAAAATGGAAGTACAGTCGAACTTCCATACAACGAATCTCAAGGGAACAAGAAAAAAACTTTCGTTATATAGAATGGGTTTTTGACTGAATCTAATTGCAGGGTTCTGATTTTTGACTTCGTTTTAAAGAAGTTCGTTATATGAAAGTTCGACTGTATCAGTTTGAAAGTGCATTTATTTGACTATCGTTATTCTTAAGACAATATAGTATTATCGAAAAGAGACAAGTACTCACCACAACCAAATCGCTGTCCCGTCCGGTGGCCACAGTGGCACCAAGCCACTGATATGACTTACGATCAATGACTTGGCCAATTGTATTCCGATTGTTACCTAGGAATGGATGAGAAACAGATTAGCAATAGTTTAAACTTTATCATTGTTTAACAGTTCACAGCTCGCAAATAAATTTATAAGCGTCTCACATTAAACCGAAAAGGGACACAATAAAATAAACGAAACTAAAAAAAAAAACGACGGAAATGAAAAATTTGCTGAAATTAATACAGATGTATTTTATGAAGTGAAGAAGCAACGTCGAGAGGTAAACGAGCGTAAGAAAATGAAATTAAGACCAAAAGCAAACTAATTAAGTTGCTCTAAACAGGGCACTTGGCAAATAAGGGCATAATGGCCACTTCCGTTAATGTTTGGCAATGATTTATAACGGTACACAAACATTAAGGATCTAGTGACACTGAGGGATGTGCTGCTATAGACAAAAAAATAAGCGAGAATATTTCATATTGTAATAAGCTGCATGTTATTCATAATGATGTTGATGTAAAGCGATGATTGAATTGCGATTAAAAATATTGACAGGAACTTAAAGATCTATAATTGAATGACTGTGACGAGGCACAAATGGACAGCAGGTTATTAAGATATTAGAAAGCGAAATAATTTTTTTTTACAATTTTTGAGAACCAAATAAAATTATAACAAATATTTGCCAAACACTTAACTATTTGGTATGATGCTTTGATTGCTTAAAATGACTTCCGTTTAAATTTAACTGAATAAAGTATTTTTTAATTCTTTGTCGCCTTTTTTTTTAATCGGGCTTGTGTTTTGTGAAGCTGAAATTTTGCTAAGAAATGTGCACAAAAAGAAACTTTTGAGTAGATTAATATATGTTTATACTATATACTATTTACAACTGAGATGTGAGTAATCATTTTGGCAATGAATCACATAAATTTCGTTTGAAAAAAAAAAAAACGTTGACTAATTTCTAGTGCATCGATTAATGGGTGAACCAACCTGCGAGCTGTATGAAGCACCTGTTGACTCCTTATATATATTTTGTTTTTGTTATTTTTTTTTTATTTTTTTGGTTATTAGCAAGCACATATTTTATGCGATATAAGAGTTGGGAGACGAGCATTTAAACATTTTTTTTTTGTTCTTTGTGGTTGTTTTTTTGTTGATAAAGGCTTGGCGCTTAGCCAACCCATAGCACTTATCAGCTCAATTTATGCATCTCACTCTGAGACTCATCAGCCCATCAACACCAGTTGCCCTTCCGCTTGCCGCGTTCCCTGTCCACAATTCACAATCGTTGCTTGCCGAGCTGAGCACGCGTCAGCGATTTGATTTTTTGAGGTGTTGCCAACAGTTGGAAGCAGCAGCCGGCGCAAAATCAAATTGCATATTTATGGCTGGTATCTCAGATGGCCAGCGAATTGTCGACAGGTAACGCCTGCCGTATGCACAACAACAACAACAACAAAAACATCATGTACAGTCAAACCTCAGCGAACACGAACATTTAAATCATATACTTTCTGACTGGTTTTGCAATTAAAGAAAGAATTTCTGTATACTATTTATATAAAGGTATTTTGGAGTTTCTGGGATTTTCATTTTCTTCATTCTTCTCGAACTTCTCCTATTTCTTTTAAAAACTTTCTGTAAGATTCCCCTCACATATATGACCTATAAAGCAATCAACTGATTGTCTTGCAGTTTGTTGAGAAGATGTTTTGCTGTATTATGAAAAGGCACGCCAATATGAATTCCACACCACACCACACCATACCACTCTACTTGAGTAGACTCCACTGCATTAATATTGCCATCATCGGGTTTAACATTAGCATCAACATCCACATCCACATCGTCATCGTCAACGTCGACGGGGCGAATAATTTTTATTTGCGCATCCGTTGGCTGCCAAATCGTGGAGACATGGCGAAGCGACTGTTGTATGTTGCAGTTGTTGAAAAGGATGATGGCCATGCAGATGGTGGGTGGGGAGGACCTTGAAAATGGGCGTCCGTTTATTTTAGAGGCCGCCTGTTTATCATTTCCGTTTGCGCTTAAGGAAGTGGCAAAAAACAATCGTCTAAAAATAATAAACGTCAGCCGTGCGTAATTTTATGCAGTTTCTGCCTTTTGCTTTTGCTGCTATTTTGCATTTTTCACAATTCTCGCATACTAAAAACGCTGCGCATGCGTGTAAGCCATAAATAACTAATTGCATTTGGCGCTGTTGTCACTGGCGCCAATAAACAGTCACTGGGACTGATAGACTGACTCGGAGACTGGGCGACTGGGCGACACTGAGCGAGAGAGATTGCTTGGTTTGTGTGGCCCTCAAAGTGGCGCCAAGCCCATTTGTCAAACCCAAAACACAAACGCAATTGTATTGACTTACCTTTGGAATCAAATGTTACCAACTGGCAATCATCATCATTCATTGAACACTTAAAGACGGCGCCAGCTTCCACAACATGATCCTGATACGAGGATGTATCAAATTTGGGCGCACCCACAACCAAGCTGCAAATAAGAAAAAAAAAACGCACATCAAATATTATATAAAAACTTTTTCTATATCCTAAGTATATTTCTTGAATATTGCAAATTGTTTGCAATATGCAATAAAAAAGATCAAAGCAACTGACCCATGGAACCACTTGAATGCTTCATTCCTAATCCATTAACAGACTTTATACACTTTGGATTCACTCTGATTGAGAACAACATCGTTCATAGAGTCGAAGAATGAGAGAAACTGAGTATGAAAGCGCGCCGTTTTCATGTTGCAAGCATCTGTGCGGATTTTAGTTTAGTCAAACGTCAAATTGTTGCATGTGGGCAGCAAGAGGCGGGGGTGCAGTAGCAGTCGCAGTAGCAGTAAAAGTGACAGTGGCAGTGGCAGGGATGGTGGCAGTAGCAAATAGCAGGGCCGTTTTTAATCAACTTTCAAGTGTTTGATTTGCCGTTTGCGGCCGCCAGTTGTTGTTGTTGTTCATTGCTTATATTTATTTTCCGTTTTATTATTTTCAATTTTAATGAAGGCCCATTTACTGCACCCCAGCCAGAGTTCCAGACGCACAGCAGCCAAGAGCCAAAGGCCCTTCAATGGATTTTTGCCGCACTTCCGCAATGAATGCTAATGACAGCTGTCAATGTGCGTGCCATGATGTACTACTATTACTACTACTACTATTACACTGCCCAAATGCAAGCAGGGGGAACATAAAATGAATGTATGAAGAACTCCTTTCGTTGAGGGTGCACACACAATGGCCATTGCTGCATTGGGCAACCACCTTTAGCACCATTTAGTCAAAGACCAAGGCGAAAAAAAAAACCAGTCTTTGAAATTCACTTAAGTTGATTCAACAGCTCAATTGGGTACTTAGGGGATATTTTTTATTACTTGCAATTTTTATGTATTTCATTTTTCATTAACGCTGTTTCAATTTTAACCACATTTTTGTTTTTCTACCAAGGTTCATGAATGTTTGTCAGTTAGTTTGAGCATTTTAAAAGTTGAACTGATCGCGATTTGTAAGATATATAAACAATGCTAGTATTGGTTCTTAATATGACATCATATCGATTCATTGAATCACCTTTGGATCATTCTCGCTGCATATAATTAAAGACAAACTGTAGGCCAAGAAACAGTGAAACAGGTTCTCTATTGACACCCCACGTTTCATTCTACACAACTTTATAACAATAAATTTTCTCATATGCATATTCACTTATGAGTTTGTATGAATGAATAAGTTTCAAAAATGACACATTGCTAATAATTCGCCCAAAAAACATATGAATCAAATGAATGTTTGCATACAAATACATTTATTTCTCTGTGTGCCTGTTAGTCATCAAAAGTCAATTTATTTTTGGCAACAATCTTTCATTCTGAACCAAATTTCTTAGAAATAATTTAACAGATGGTACAATGTACTCAAATTGTATATAAATTAATAAATAAAGTCATGTTAAGAAGCTTGAATCAAGTTTACGTTGCTCAAAGTCAAACATCGTAATAAAAAATAGTTTCCATGAATTAAAAGTTATAGAAATTTAAGAAAGAAACGTTCTTACGGAATATGTTCCATCAAAGTTGATCGTAAATAATGAGGTTAGTGAAAGATGCATTGTAAATTTGTTAGGTGCTAATTTTAATAAATATATTATATATAATAGCAATAGAAAGCTAAAATCTAGTATGTAAACTATTCAAATATTTTATTACCTTTGATTAAGTTGATTATTGTATTGCAAAATCGAAAAAATTAAATGACATAAATGTGCAAGTGCGTGCTATTATTTGAAAACCCTTTGAAATACTATAACATTTAACCGCAGCATAAATTTTTTTATATATATATACTCGCGTGTGCAACGTTCGCAAATGGCACAATACCATGATCGTAGCAAAGAGAGGAGCAGATGGGGAACGTGGCTGGCGTAATTTTCAAATTAAGCAGCACGCGTCAGTGCTGTGTATGAATGTGTATCTGTGTGTTTGTGTGTGTTTGTGTGTGTTTGTGTGTGTTTGTGCAATGAACCGAAACCAGACAGATAGAGTCACAGACAATGAGCTTTATAGAGGCGAGTGCACAACAGTAATCAAAATCAATGCGCTTCAATTAAAAATGGGCAACACAAAACAGAAAAAAAAACAAAGAAACAAAACAAGAAAATAACAGTGACGAAGGCGCCAAAAAACAAAACTTCGAAACGCGCGTGTCTCGAAAATTGTTTCAATTGTCTAATTTCTGTTTTTTGTTTGGGACTTGGGCAATGTCTCAATTACAAATGGCCAATAGCCAGAAATGGGACGCAAGGCCGTGCATGGAAATCGAAGCGTAAAAAGCCGCACAATGCATTACAAATTGAACAATTTTCCGCACACATGGCTAACGACACATACAGAGAGAGAGAGAGAGTGAGAGAGAGATACACACACAAATGTTTAGGGGAAATTTTAAAGACGAAGCCGTAAGGAAAAACAATTTAACTGGAACTGCGCACAAGGAACGGGGAGTTACAGAATGGAATAGTAGCTGAGGAACGAAGAACAACCTTTCGGCTGTGTCTTACAGCCGCATCACGCATTGAATTTTAAATCGCCATCGATCGTCGCGTGCAGCAGCCGCAATACAAATTATGTATGTTAAAAATAAACTTCTCTTTTCTTTTCGAACAATTTATTGTACTCGCATGTTGCATTACACTCAGGGAAAAAAGAATATTGCAAAGTATTCAAAACAAATGCAGCTTGGAGATCTCAAATAATTATTTTTTCTTGAAAATTGTTTATTTGTTTTAAGACATTTCTAGATTTTAAATGTCAAATGTATTTTGAAAAATTCAGGATTTGTCTCCTGTTTTATTAGATTATAAGCCTTGCCTTTTTTTCTGAGTGCACCATTTGCCTGACATCGACTTCGACTCCGACGCAGAAAGAGAGGCAACAAAAAGACAAAACACATGCGCAACATCCGTTCTGCAGGATAGCACGGGCTGTAGCAACGAATACCCCTAACGCAAGTGGGTGCTGTGCGTGTGAAGCTGCGCATGCTTCCTGCCTGGCTCCCTGCTTGACTCTCTCTCTCTCTGTCAGTCTGCTGTCAAGGCGAAATGTGAATGAAAACCACGTGCACAGTGTTCGCCAACAGTCTGTAGTCTCAAATTGAGAGAAATCTAACTCAAATCAACAAATTCCACTCATGTTACCTGAGATTTTAGTCATTTCCTTGACAATATTCGAATAGATTTGGATTCTTCAAATGGTATTAACTCATTAGGTTACTGAAGCAATAGGCTTCTTCAGCTATTTACAATTTTAATCTCCAGTCAGATATAAAAATTAAACATTTTTGCTTTTTCTCCGTACTAACGTTATGATAAAAATATTCTAAAGTATTTTAACTAATCATGAACTTAAGATATGCATGTTCAGGAACTCCTGCAATCTTTTAACGATCCCATAAGAAAACTACTCCACTATCATAAAAAAAAAAAAAAACATAAGTAGCACAAGAAACTTATCTGTGGTATCTTTTTCTTACTATCTCAAGTGAATAAATGAATAATCTTATGCAGCATGCTTCTTATCTGGTTACAGCATAGCTCAACTAGCAAACGCATACTTTTAGCACGCACTGTACTATGGATTGTAGTATAACGTTTGTTGTTATTGTGGGTTATGCACAACGCAAATATGTACCACGATGAGACAAATAAAAAGGGCTACATTTAATTTACTAAAATCGCTAAGTCATTTTGAAGTCAGCCAACTGAGTGAGACAGTGAAAGGAAGAGGGAGTGCGAGGGTGTGAGTACTAAGTTGAGGGTCGGTCGGTTGAGATCGGTTCTAGGGGTTTCCATCTACTTCTTCCTCTTCTCTTACTTTTATTATTATACATAGTTTGTCGAGGGGCCAGAACAAAGCGAGGGCGTTACGGCGCTAAACATGTGCGCGCCTCATTTCGCAGCTCGCTCTCTCTCTTTCTCACTGTCGGCCTGTCTCTCACGCCCGAGACAAACAGAAAATTCCGGCTGGGAAAAAAGTAACTGTTCACACGTGACGTCGCGCTGCGCCGGCGCTGAACGTGCGACCCTCTGTCGAGCCCCGTTGTTTTCGTTTTCGTTGTTGTTGTTGTTGTAGTTTGTGTTTGTGTTTGTGTGCGGCCGCCAGGCTGCTCATTGAGCCATTTTATTTCACTGTTGGTTTTTCCAACACCTTTTTTACACATTGACACTTTAATACAAATGAGTTTCTATGCACACAAACAGGATGCTCTTTAAAAGGTTCAGTAGCATCGTTGTCTCATGTCTGCTATTCTATCCATCTATCTATCTTTAAGTCTTTGCCAGCCCACATTGTATTTTTTGTTTGATACGATCTTTAACTTTATCGCCGCCACTCGACTCTGCAATCAAGCAGCAATCAATTAAATGGCAGAGCCAGAGCTGCTAACAACTGCCAAATGCCAAAGTGTATAAAAGTACAGTTAATACTATTTGAAATCAATTACATTTCATTGTCTGCTGCTGCTGCTGTTGCTGCTGTTTGCAATTTCATAACCACAACAAAGCGACAACCAACAACCGACAACAGCGGCAGCGGCAGCTGTCAAATATTTATGCTGGAGTACGGAGCGAGAGAGGCGAGAGCGACGAGGTTAATAGGTGGAACAGCCGCAAATATTGAGCAGCTCTCCTCAAAATGATCATCACAAAAGATATATACTTATTTATTGCTGCCCCAAATTTGTATAACTGAAAATTGTTTTGCTTCTTTTTAAACTTGTGCGAAATGTTTGAAGTTATTTTTATATTTCTGTAAAAACTAAATCAACTTTTAAGATAAAGTAAATGAAACCTTGTCTGCCTTATTCCCTCTTCAGTCTATTGGAAATTCTGACGAAATATATTCAGTTGACAAATTAATTAGATGAATCAAAGATTGCATTGGATTAGTATGCTTTTGTCCTATGACGGATCTCCCGATGCATACCCTATATGCATTGTACTAACCCAGTTTTGGTACTGTGAACGAGGCCAGGCTAATGAGCAGCAAAGCCAATGAATGCTGCTATATTATAGAGTAGTTGTAGTAGTATAAGGAAACCTGCGCGTTTCAACAAGTGGATGGCAGTCTAACGGTCTATTGAGGCGGTTGTTGCTGTTGCGGCTGCGGCTGCCGCTGTTGATGATGACTTATTTGGCCAATTGGGTGAAGCGGACGGCCAACCTTGTGCCAAACACTTGACCGTAAATAGCACACGCACAGCTTAAACTGTGTCAGCCGCAGTAACAGATACACTGACAAATCATATACAGATACCCAAGCTGTGTTTAAGTGTATTAATTGCCGCCAACAACGCTTCAGGGCAAACCACATTGGCCATTGGCTTGCCTTATTAACAATATAACCGCAACTAGTTACAGACAAAACCACATTACCTTACATTAACACCACCTTCTTCTTCACCTTCTTCTTCTTGTGTCTTGGATCTTGGCATAAGTTTTGTTTGCTCGCATTTAACACACAATTATATTGTCTGTGTGTGTGTGTGTGTGTGTCAGCAGCATCATTCAGCAGATGAAGTCAGGTAATTTTCAGCTTTAAGTGCACTTTAACAGACATAAAAGACAAACGGAGAGACAGACAGTGAGTGTGTGTGTAGCGTGGGTCGAGCGGAAAACAGTCGTAATGTTGTATGCCCCAACTCATCCAAGAAGTACCAGAGTATCACAAAACAAACAAGAGACAAAGTCTTTAAGCTCAGGCAAACATACATACATACATATGTATGCGTTAATTGTTAGGCAAACCAACAACAATAAATGATAATATCAACAACAATAACAATAGCCATTAGCTTTATGTGAATTGCTCAAACTGGCGAGATGCAGAAGAAAGTATCTAGCAGTTAGATAAATGTTTCAATCTCATTCGAATCCATCAACATTGATTAAAAACGGCTAAAACAATTATGTTTATTTTCTATCGCTGAACAAGTCCGGAAACTCTCTTTGAAGCTAAACTCCGGAAATAAGTAATATGGAAATAAACCAAAATAGAGTAGAGTATTTCAAATTTGCGATGGTTCTTGTGAACTTGCAACTTGCCGCAGCTGTTGAGCAGCAATATCTGTATCTGCATCTGCATCTTTAACAGTATCTGTATATGGAAGCTTGAAGACCTTCCAGGCACGCATCGGACTTTTATTTCTTTTTTGTGCTCGGCCGTTTATTAGCGTCTGTTTATTGAATTGTAAACATTTTAACGCTGCATTTAAATAACGCGTTGTTTTTAATCTTTATTTTTGTGTTAAAGCATTTTGAGTGCACTTAACCCTCTAGTTTCTATACCCTTAACCCATAAAATGGGTAAAAGAGGGTATAATGGTTTTGTGCAAAAGTATGTAACAGGCAGAAGGAAGCATCTCCGACCCCATAAGGTATATATATTCTTGATCAGAAACAACAGCCGAGATGATATAGCCACGTCCGTCTGTCCGTCTGTATGAACGCGCGGATCTCAGAGACTAAAAGAGCTAGAGACTTCAGATTTTGTATATAAGTTCTCCTATACCACGAGCAGAACACGTTTGTTTCAAATTATCGATAACCTTTCTGGTTTCCGATATACACATGGAATCGATAACAAAAAAATATCGAGTTCGGAAAATTTAAAAATGAGGGTAAAAATAATGGGTAACGATAGAACTTTTCTAAAAATTTCATCAAAATCGGTTAAGAAACCCCGGAGATATCGCATTTAATCGATTGAAGCTAAGCCCTTATACCAAAGTCTTACATAAATTTAATATATTTATTTCAACTGGGTCAGGGTATCTTCTAGTCGGGCTCTCCCGACTAGAGCCTTCTTACTTTTTTTCATTATTGCCTTTGGACTTTGGCATACAAATTATTGAAATTGCTCTTCGACATTTTTTCGTTCGAAAATGCAACTTAACAAAGTTTTTGAATACCAGATGTGAGAAATGACAGACTTCATGCATATAAGGAGAAATAAATATATAAAGTCTTGCAAAATTATGTAATTAAAGAAACATTGAAGAAAATTCTAACAAAATTGACGTTACAAATTGAAATTTAAATATTAATTATAAGCGAATATTTATACTAGTTCTTATAGAACACTTCGTGGATCCTAGTACTTGTTGTGTGTTGCATAATCATTTTAAGTGTCACGAAATGCTTTCACCATTCATTACCATACAACACTCTCTTCTAATTACACATTGCATGGGTATAACAATAAGAAGCAGAGATACTACGAGGTACATCATAGAATTTCAGTTTTCCACACACGTTCTCTGCATGCGGTGATAACTTTAAGCTTTCAATCTTTCTATTCCCTCTCTCTTTCTCTCTCTTTTTCTTAAGAATCTTTATCGCTGGCATGTTGAGCAGCTCTTTCCATGGATTCATGGTTGTTACTAGTATCTCTGGCTCGTCTGCGTCGTCATCTACTATTTTGTCTTCTTCGCCTTGTTGCTTTTCTGTGAGTAGAGCAAGTGAACGTGCGAAAAGTCAAAAGAGGCAAGCAACATCTTTTGCATCTTGTTGCCGGTTGATTAGCACGCTCTATACGAGGAGAAACAACACGCTGGTCGTCGTACCGTTCCCGTTGACGAACTTTCAAAGTTCAATAGGCTATCTTGAAAGCACTCCTAGCGAATGTGAATTTGAATACGAATACGAATACATCATGAACTCGCCGCATATGGAGGCGGCAACTGATCAAAACTGATCGACAGACTGGCAGACATGAGAGAATCTGAATTCTTATTTCTTTTCCATTTGCCATGGGTCAGCTGGATTCGGCTAATAATGTTACGGTTCAAAAGGCAGAATGGCCCATTTCCCAGCCGCACGCTTTATAGATGGCTCTCTTAAGATTAAAGTAGTCTATATATACATATATATGTATATAATTTAGTATGTAAGTGTTTGTATATAGTGCAATAGGACACGCTGTCGACCATTTCTTTTGATTACTTATGCACCTCAGATTGAAATTAATGGCATTTAAGATTTTTATGGCGTTGACACCAAGACACCAAAAAGTTGTCAAAAACACTCACACACACGCACACAAACTCCATTTCTTGAAAGAACACAAATGAAATCGTTGCAATACTTCATTTAAAAAAAAAGGGGTGCATATCTGTTTATTATAGTATATATTTATAAATGTGAACTAAATATTCGACTTTTACGTTATTTTTAAACTTGTTATATGCTTATAGAATTCTTTTGATGAACAAAGATCTTTGAAATAACAGTGAAAGCTATAGCTAAATCATCTATCTATAAAAAAATAAACCTAACTTCTGTTAACAGTCTTCTTACAAAGCTCTAAAGCTTATAACTTTGTTGCTTAAAGTAGTATTGAACATACGTAAATTTTTCATCGCCTTTTTTAAGGGTTTGCTTAAAAGTGTGCCGGAGTTTAAATTGCCACAACAAGCTAGGATCTACTTCAAGTACTCTGTTTTCTTTACATTTTTCTTCACATAAAAAATATAAATTACGAACATTAAATAAACCAAAATAAGTCATGATTGTCAGCACTTTGGTCATTTCTTCTTGATTCATTCATTCATTTATTTAATCCATATGTATATGCATTCCGAGGACAGTTATCAGTTGTCCGTTTGTGTTTTTGAAGTCTCTCAGAGTTGCTTTGTGATTAAAGAAACTTGCACCGTATCACTGGTTATCAACACAGCATTTATCAGCGCCTTCAGCTTCCAACAACTTCAATAATGCCAGAAAGTATAAAACAACAACAATCAAAAAAAGAAGAAGAAAAGCAAATGAACCAAGCGACAAAAGTTCTCGTTCATTGCATCTTTAATGTTTGGGTTTTTTTCCCCGTTTCTTCATTTTAGGGGGGGGCAACGTTTAAGCAAAAGATACATTTTTTTTTTGTTTTTGTCGTCATGCTTGATTGTTTCCGGCGCGCAAGCGCGTTGTGGCATTGAAATTTCACCGAATATAGACGAAAAGACACACACACACACACAAACGTACGTGCATATGTGTGTGTGTGTGTGTACACGTTTATGCATATGTCACTGTCACTCTGTCGTAGCTCTGTCTCGGGTGTCAGAAGGTCGTTCGTTCAATTTACATAAGTACTTTTCGAAAACAGTTCAAGTTCGATTTCGATTTCGGTTAATGAACAGTGAAACCTACATAGCACATACTTCAATAGATACAATGTAGCTCAAGTATTTGCCAGTAGATAAAAAATCTTGACAGTTTATAAAAAAGTTTTAAAAATAAAAATAACGAAATTTGAGAGATGCATTTTCATTTTGTTTGGATAAGCAGTTTTAGAGACTTTAGAATCTTTCGAAAGGCAAAAATTGATGCTTAGCAAAATGAGTATTGAAAAGTATGCTGACTTTTCGAAAGTTTAATTATGAAAGAATTATTAAATATTATTCTTTATATATAAAGGTTATCGAATCTTAGTAATTAATGAACAAATTCTGAAAATAATTCGATTAAATGTTTTTTTTTTTAAATTAATGCTTTAGTACATTATAGTTAACGTTGACTGTAAGTAGTGGGATTATTTAATTTACTTACGAATTGAAGTTGGTATAATCATTGCGGGCCTTATGCAATGCAATGCTGAAGCCAAACATGGAATTGCCAGCTTGTCGATGCCGCACATAGCTTGGCAGATCGATGTTGTAGGCGTTTGTCGCCGGGTGCCTGCTGCACTGCATCATCATCATGAGCAGCAGCAGCAGCAGTGTGCAACGCCAACTGCTGATCATGATGTTGTTGTTGTTGTTGTTGTTGTTGTAAGCTCCTTGTTGTTCGTTGTTGGTTCGTTTTGCTTGTTGTTTTGTTTTTTGTTGTTGTTTTTTGGCACTTTTATTGCATTTTCGTTGGTATTATTGTTGTTGGTGTTGTTATTAGCTTGAACTGTGCAATAAATTGAACATTAAACGTTGCAAATCGTTCATATGGTCAGCAAAAAAAAATACGTGCACACACACACACACACACACGAACACACATTCATAGATACTTTAGCTTTATTTATTTTATGATCTCAAGTTGTCGCTTGTCGGCAACCTTGGCCGAAATGACTTAAGAAAACGCTCAGCTCAGCGAAATTAAAAAGCAGCCGCCAGTGGCAAGAACTGAGATTAACCAAAAATTCACTCACACACACATACATACATACATATGTAGATACTGTCGGCTCGCTCGCATAGCACAATTGAAAATCAAGTTTTTGGACAGATTTTTGGCATTTTGTTATTTGTGCGCTGCTTCGCAGTCGCTTGTATTCTTGTTTGTTTATTGTGTGTATGAACATGTGTGTATCAAGAAGTTTGTGCTTAGATTTTTTTATTTTTGCGCTCTCTGCTTGTCACCGCAGCAGCAACAACAACATTGACACACCAGTTGCTCTTCTCAGCGCATGCTGACGTAACACGCACATACATAACACACGCACACAGATGCTCACACTGATGAACAGGTTGCCAAAAGTTCAAACAATGAGCGCGCCCTTTAGTCAAGTTGCAAACCTCTAACAGCATGCAGGCAAAAATTGCATTGTGGGCGGTGGCGTTGGCGTTGGCGTTTGACGTCGACGTTTGACGTTGGCGTTGGCGTTGTTTTATGTTGGGAGCGCAGCTAACGCAGGTAACATTTGACAAGTGGGCAACATGCACATTTTGCACATGAGTTTGCTAGTGTGTGTGTGTGTGTGTGTGTGTGTGTGTGTGGGCGCCACACTGACAAATTCAAGCTCATTGATAGCTGCTGCCATTCATTTAAAAACACTACTCGCCGTGGAGACAAATTAAATTGCGGTAAAACGCGCCATATGGCCAACGATATGCGGTTGAGCACACATATACATACATATAGTATGTATGTAGTATGTACTTGTATTCTGCATTGATATGCTGGGCATGACTGAGGGTTTGTGAATGTGCTAATAAAAACCGTTAAATTGCAGTTTCATACAATTGCAAAGTTTGTGTGAGCTCTTTTTTGGAGGTACCGTTATATACCGAAAAGTGAAAAGTGCAAGGCGTCAGAGTACAGCAGCACCTCATATGCACACACACACACACACATACACACGTTAAGTCAATACACACGATCGCTTGTCTAAAAATAAATGTGACTGAGAGTGCGAATAAGAGAGAGAGAGAGAACCCGTACATGAAATGAGGGCCAGATGCTAGAATCGCTGATCCCAAAGATACGATGCGTACGCCCAGTAAAGATATTCCATAGACGTGTAGTATACATATACATATATATATATATATATATTAATGATACACTCACATACGCAAGCATGTGCTGTCTGTATGTAAAATATGTACACACATACATACATATGTATGTACGGGCAGATACCTAGAGCTACTCTGCATTAGTCAGCGGAGACTGTTTTAAAAATAAGCATCTTGAGCTAAACGCTTCAATTGCAGGCAAACTCTACAATGTGCAACCAAAATTGTTGTTGGCCATTAGCCCAAGTCTCAAGGCGGCTGCGGCTGTGGCTGCGGCTCCAATAACCAAACAGCTGAGACAACAAATTTCCAAAAAAAAAAAAAAAAACCAATTTAAATATCGAAATAAAAAGCACAACAAGAATATTACGTTTGCCCAAAGCTAACAGCTAACACGCGGGTATATTTGCGCATGTGTTTGTGTGAAGGTTAAAGCTTGAAAGCAAAATTGATTAGCTTTTAATCAACCTATATACCCTGTAAGTTATAAGAAATAGTTAAAAAACGAAAATCATATAGTCAAAGTTTTTGGAACGTCAAAATAGTTATTCTTTTTTGATCTTTTTCAAACGCGCTGTAAAAAAAATGTTCTCTGGTTTCTATATAGAATCAGTTATGAATCGGAGTTACATTTAACAGTAAAGTGTACTTATTTTTAGGTATGGAATTTGTATCCCGGTTTCAAACTATTATCATAAAAATATTTCACATTTCATTCAAATTTGTTCACATTTTATAACATTTTAAACTATTTTTTTTCGAATAAAATATGGCTATAGGGTATTTTTCAATCGTGCATATTTTTTGCATATATTTTCGTTTCTAATTTTGTTTTTTTTTTTCTTAATTTATGCGTCACTTTTAATTATTGCATAAATTCTCAATCAAGAGAAAGATTGATTTTTGTATGAAAATACTAAAATAAATGATTCAAAAAACAAAAAAAAATACAAAAAAAACTATTAATTAATACACATTTAAACGTAAACATTTGCGCGCCGCGTGCCCCGTTTAATGTTTATTATTAAATGTTTGTTGTTGTTTGTTTTAGCTTCAATTGTTTTATAATTAATACATGCTAGGCTTCAGAACGCAGCAGAATTCGAACAACGACTGCCGAGCAGGCAAAAGCATTTTTGAAGCAGCCTCAAAGAACTTTAGCTAACATGCCAAATGTATCTATTAGATGTGTCTCAATGTATCTGTATCTGTTGCTGCTCTTGCTGTTGCTATAGCTGTGAGCTGTGAGCTGTTTGCCGTTGTACCTGCGATCGCCTACTCACAAAACAGCGAGAGAATTACACATAAAAACAAAAAATGAGAGAGCGTAAGAGAGCAAACGATTTGAAAGCTCTAAGCAAACATTGATAGCAAGAGCCAAAGTTTTATTAACTGGCAGATTGGTAGATGATTTTTTTTTGTTTTTGTTTCTTTGTATGTTTTTGTTTTGGGCTGCTGTGTGGGCTGTGCATATAATCATATGTATGTATGTTTGTTGTTCTTCGCGCTGTTGCTGTTTCGAGTAGGCAGTCGAACATTTGAATGTAATCTACTTTGGCAAAAGATTCATATCGTTTACTTTTCTTAACAAAACATATCAATATAGTATAACACAACTATGTTGATGTGTCATTTTTGTATAAATTATGCACGATACATATGTATATACTGTATGTATACATACATATATGTAGAGCATAGCAACGCCCACGCAAGCGGAAAACATACTCAGGCGATCTTAAACAGATTCAAGATCTTTAATTATTAAAAATCTACCATGAAAATAGAAAAAAAAAAAATCAGATCGCAGCTATTAAAAATGTGATTTCAATTCGCAAATAATGCCAATTTCCGGAAACTCTAGAATTTTAATAAAAAATAAATACTAACTTATTTATATTCGAAACTTGTTAACTCTCAGAGCTTAGCACAATTTTGTAAGCTTGATTTTTTGATTAATTAAATTTGGAGCT
Organism: Scaptomyza flava; assembly: GCA_030179655.1. Classification (NCBI taxonomy): domain Eukaryota; kingdom Metazoa; phylum Arthropoda; class Insecta; order Diptera; family Drosophilidae; genus Scaptomyza; species Scaptomyza flava. The sequence goes on from JARNME010000314.1 coordinate 10,910,798, forward strand.
GACCCTGCTCTATATTCATTGAGTTTCTTGAATTATACTCCAAGATCAGCCAACAAATACAAAATATGAAGCATACGCAACGTACTCCAGCACAGTACCAGATTTTTTTAAATGTATGCATATTTTTATTATTCTGCAAAACAGACAATGTAACGTTTTTGACGAGCATTTGCATGGCAGGGAATGTGATATGTTGTGGGTGGCTGCAAGGGATGGAGGGGGTGCAAAACGGGGCGCGACGCGACGCGATCTTTAAGTAAATGCGGCGGGCTGCTTTGACAGTTTAAACTGCATAGCTTGGCGATCAAATTGAAAGCAGCTGCTGGCGGCAGAAAGTAATTGATTGTAATGCGGTCGATGAGATTGTAATTTAGATGAAACATTTATTTTTATTATTATTAATTTTAGCACCAAACACACACAGACACAAAACACAAGATTAAAAAAAAAATTGAGATGCACAAAGATATAAACTACGATACTAACAATTAAAATGCATTCAGCTTTGTGAAATGCAAACAATTTATTATTTTATTCTTTGACTAGTCGTAACGGTCTTTGAATTTTTGCGCTGAATCAAACGGGCGTTGTAGCAAGTGCAAAGCGCGCGCACACAACTGTCAGGTTTCGCTATACGCGACCGAATAACGTAAGCGAAACAGTGTTCATAGTTGGCGGGCCAGATGGCTGGCCTATCAGCTGGCATGGTTCAGCCGGTGTGGCAGCTCTAATCTACTGCATATGGTTGGCTTAATCGCAAACTGATTGTTCAGCCCTGGCAGTGGAGAGTTTATCTTTCGCGCGACAATTTGATAACATGCTTACATTTTTACATCTGCATAAGGCAGTAATTGCATAGCTTATATAATGAGTCATACATATAATGGTTTAACCTATAATTTAAATCAAAAGCAAATAGAACATAAAATGTATGTTTACTTGTTATTTGCATATGTACTGCATGCTTGGCAAAACATCGTAATGTCATTCAACCACATACAGAAGTTCCCAAACTCACTGTGACTTAAAGAGAATAATTTAGCATTTAATGATAGACATGCAGTTTATTTGAGGACTAAACTTGGCAATTAATTATTTTATTATAAACAGAATATTTAAATTAATCGATAGTGCCGAAACCAATAAATTCTCCTGCAAGTATTGGCGTTGCCACGCTGTTATTAACAATCAGCTGCTTGACCCAAGTTAGCTCTGGAATATTTGCATTTGTTTTGACTGCAGTTTGTTGTTCTTTATTGTTGAAGTGCAGGAGCAACAGAGCAGAAGTAAATCGTGCGTGGAAGGTCACCTGGACACACTGCAAAAGGTTACAAACCAAAAAGAATAAATCGCAAAATAAAATGGAACAAAAACAAAGTAAAGTTAATAAGGCTAAGCCTATTCACAAGGAAGTGCTAAATCCTGGCAATAAATACATTGAACTCATCCCAGGCACCAGAGTAAGCAAATAATATCAAACGCAAGCAGGCAACAGTTGTGTTGCAAAACGACTCCCACGCAAATTAAACTAGGCCAAGGCCAGCCCGGGCCGCTGGCTGCTAATGACACAGTTTCAATTTTGCAGGTGAAATTTCACTTCCAAACTCGTCGAGCAAACGATGTCCGTATCATAGATGACAGCAGGAAAATAAACAAGCCCATGGAGCTGGTCCTGGGCAAGAAATTCAAACTTGAAGTGTGGGAGGTCATCGTGCAGAAAATGTCACTTAACGAGGTGGCCAAATTTACAGTTTACAAATCGGTAAGGGGATTTTTTTTTATCTACAGCATTCCAATGAACTTTTGATTTCTGGAATGTGGTCAAGCGGTCAATTCGGTTTCTTATCTTGTCTTTATTATCGTTTGTCTTATTTGCCTAATATATTGAACTATGTTTTGGCATGAATGCTTTTAGTTATTTCCAAATATGTAGTTGGATACATTTGTACTAAATATGTAAATGATCTTTTTTTTAGTAAAAAAACATGAAAAGGAAGGAACTTTCCCTTTTCATTCCAAAGAACCTCTGGGTCAAGTTCAATTAAATTAAACCCTTTGATTGCATAATATATACAATTTTCATTGCTCTATCACATCTGTTAAATAAAAACTTTCAATTTACACGCTAAAATTGCATCCTTTTAAAATATAAGCAGTAAATTAATGATTGTATATTTTATTTATATTATATTAACTTTTTTTCGACCATTTCAGTTTTGTTCTCAATATCCGTTTATTTCGAAAACGCTGCGCGATATTGGCAAGAAGTCCGAAGAACGTCGTCATTGCTGCGGCATGACTCTACAGAACGAGGGTATGGGCTATGAGGATCTGGATGAGCTACTACAACGTCCCGTCGATCTAGAGTTTATCATTGAATTGATTTCAATTGAACTGCCCGAGGAGTACGAGAAGGAGCGCTGGCAAATGAGCGACGATGAGAAAATGCTTGCAACCCATACGCTGCGGGAGCGTGGCAATCGCCACTATAAGGCGCTAGAGTATGGTGCTGCAGAGATTTGCTATCGCGATGCCGTCGGAATGGTCGAGCAGCTAATGCTTAAGGAGAAGCCACACGATGCCGAGTGGCAAGAGTTGGCTGCGATTAAGACACCGCTGCTATTAAACTATGCTCAATGCCGTCTAATTGCTGGTGACTATTATGCCGTGATTGAGCATTGCAACGAGGTGCTGTCTCTGGATCCACGCAATGTAAAGGCATTATTTCGACGTGCAAAGGCACACGCTGGTGCCTGGAATCCGACTCAGGCACGTCGCGATTTCATGGATGCACTGGGATTGGATGGCACGCTCAAGTCAACAGTGGCTCGCGAACTGAAGTCGATTGAAGAGCAACAGCAGGAGCGCAATATTCAGGATCGTATTCATATGCAGAAGCTCTTCTAGAATATAAGTTGCGCTAACGTACTGCTCATGCTCCTTGTTTATTGGAGCAGCTATACGCAGCGTTAACAGTTAGCCTCCGCATTTCTCTTATGGCTGAAAAGCACCTATCCCTATATTTTAAGCAAATATTTCGCCCAGTTATTTATTGTGCTTTTGGCGCTTTTCAATTTGTATTTCTGCTGTATGGCTTTATACAGGACGGTGCGCCTGGAGTTTCGACGACGGCGAAAACTACGGCGTGCCAAAATACGATTGCGTGCGTTCCTTCAGCATGGATTGAGAACAATATGAATGTATAGCTCGCTCACTCACTTGCTCTGACTCTTTCTCAATAACCAATATAGTCTTTTTCTGTTCAATCCGTACTCATTTCGAATTTCATGCGAAACGGTTTCCAAAAGATGAAAAACATGAACTAAAAACCATAAATGCAAACTCAACTAACATATTTGAATAAACGTATATGTTATATGTATATGTGTGTATATTATATAAGTATAAAGGTGTTTTTTTGCCCTTGCAAAATGCCACAAGAAAATTATAATTAATAATGTTGTTATTAAACCAAAACAAAACAAAAAATCCATGCATTTAGCATTTATGCATGTCTGTATAATTGTTTGTTTAATATGTGTATATGTGTACTAGTCCTAGTTCTACTGTATAGACTCCTTAGCCCTAGCTAATTACGTGTGCATGCATGTGCAATAAATATAAAGCCTAATTGTTGTCTTCTTTTTTTCTTTTCTTGAGTCTTGTTAAAAAAATGTTATTTATTCGTGGAAGTTTCCGTGCAAACAAGTTTATTTAATATATATGTTTTTAATTACAGTATGTATTTATTTATGTGCCTATACATGCATGTATACTGTGAGTGTACTTGTTTATAACTAGTAATTTTGTTGAACATTTATATATATTTACTTATTAGAATCGTCAGAAATTTGAATATTTTTAGAGTTATGCTAAAGTTTGGCTTTACGCTATAAATTATTTAAGCTAGTAACACAATCTAATAACCGACACCTGATAGTCGATCTAAAATGAATTTATAGTATTAATTAGTTTTTATATGATTTAAAGATTTTTTATTTAAAAAAGAAAGTAGTGCAAATAAATCAAAACTTTTCAATCAAATGTTTAAAATATACTTACTATTTGAAATTAAATTTCAAATTTTGATCGCGCTGTTAAGATTAACATTTAAATTCTTATTGTAGTTTGTTATGAAACAACGTTGGTAAGAAAGTTAATGTATTTATATATTGATAAATATTTATTTACACAAAGTTTCAGTTCCGAATGGATAAGAATGCGAATTCTAAATATATGCACGAGATCTGACAAACGACACTATCTGACTTAACCTAACAAACAATTTCAACACGCACAATTAGCTAAGCCTTGTACAAACAATACAAGTAGATTACATACATATATGCTAGTTAATACACACAATTAATAGCATATTTAATAAAATTACAAGTTGCAAGTTAGACTAATAACACAAACTAAGTATCTTTGTAAGAAAACAAGTTGAGTGGAACGCCTACAGACGCCTACAGACGCCACAGGCGATTACTATTGCCTCCAGCGGCGCCCTCTGCCTCGCCGCGCAGCTTATTATCATCGGTGCGCCAAACGAAAGGCTCTAAACGATCTTCGTCATCCAGGAAATTATTGATTGCTTCCAAACTGGCAATATTCTCATGCAATAGCGAATTGCAACGGCTCAGCTGCTGCGATACTCCACGTATTTTGGCAAATTGCTCTGCATAAGACGCATACGTTTTCTGCATATCCACAAAGCTGGCGAAGAGCGTCGTTATCGAATTGCTGACGACCTTAGTGCGCTCCACCAAATGATTCTGTTCGCTTGCCACATGATTGGCACACAGATTCAAATGTGTCTGCATTCGGCCGCATATGTTAAGCAAATGCTGCGAATGCAAACGCTCCAATATTTCGGCATCGCGTGTATATGTTGCTGAGCTAATGGACTCACGCAGCACGGGCAAAAATTGCGGAATGCTGCGCAGCCGTGTCAAATCCGGATCAATATCGTCATGGGTATCACGTGCACCCGGTTTGACAATCACAATATTATGACTAGAGGCCGTCGATTGTGGACGCTTTGGTTTGATGGTGGTTGTTAAGCCGCTGGGATGCGATTTGCGAGCAGCGGCACGACTAGCGCTACTTTGTTGCAGCATGTGGGCGGGCCGATTGCGTATTTTTGGCGAATCGCCAATGGGTCGATCCGTATAAGACACATAAGGCAAATCGGAGCACACGCTCAGCGGCGGCGATGGCGGCCGACTCAGCTCAGAGCTGGTCGGCGAGGCAGTATCCGAAATGATCTGTTTGCTGGCAATCACAATGCTCGCAGGTCCATGCGGCAGTGCTTGTTGATGCTGTTGCAGTCGCTGCTGAACGGCACCGCCGCGACGCTTATTGGTTGCTGCTGCAGCAGCCGCTGCTAGGGCAAGAGCGCTGCCATCGCTCATCGCACTGTCCTCGAGAGGCGTCGGGTCGCGTCTCTCAAAGATTTCATGGCCATCAGCCTCGATGCGCTGCTGTGAGTGCTCGGCACCCATTAAGCTGGCTCTGTATTGATTTTATTCCAGCAGCGCAACTGTATTTTAATATGCTGCAGAACCAGCTTTATCTGGGTTTTTTGTTTGTTTTACTTTTTAATGTGTTCCTCAGTAAAGCAACAACCAATTTTTTTGCTTTCTTCTTTTGTTGTGTTAAATTATGCGGGCATACCCCTTGTGTTTTTCATTTATATTTCTAGGTTTCTTTTGTTGTTATCCTATCCCTATCGATAGGAAAGTAAATATAAATATATCGATTATTCGATGGGAATTGTGTTCCAGCTCTACAAAAGCATCGACCATTTATTTGCTCGATAGTGATTTACATTATAACGGGTCTTTTCTTCGATAGTTGTATCACATGTGTCTGTTTGCGTTTGCTGTTGTGTTTTATTATTAAATTATTTTCTTTTAATACTGTGCAACTATTCTAAAAATTAAGCATACGGTATTAGTAATATAATAATCATTTCAATAGCTCAGTTTTAGCAATGAATTAATTGTTATAAAAACTAACAGTCGCTGTTAAACTTTTATTGTTGCCGCCATATTGTCTACCATTTTTGATGCAACTGTTATATATTCATCGGTAACATAACGACTTAAGTTTCGCATCGTCTATTCTTCCTTTCCTTTGTAAGCAGTCGTCGGACGAACACGTGTGCTCCGACTTTTATGCTTTGTTAAATTTTTATTTGATTTGAACCGTTTAGTTTAGCAGTTTGTATTTGTTTTTTTTCTTGCACTTTAAAACTGCACTGCTTCATCAAGTAAGTACAAAATACAATTGGTAATAAATTGCAAACTATGTGTATACAATTTTTGTTTAATGAAATAAAGAGTTTTGTCTTGCAAACACGTGCTAAGTTTGGATAGAAGTTCGGAACGCCCGACAGCCGAACAGCCTGAAAATATTTCATCAATGCCTGGACAGTTTAGCCGTTCTGCACCACAAATGATGCAAAATAATCGGCCCATCCATATGCCACGTCAAATGCACTTCGCAATGCCGCCGCTGATGCCACCGATGCCGACGGCAATTCCATGGATGCCGCGCCCACCGCAATATATGCCGCGCCCACCGCAATATATGCCGCGCCAACCGCAATATATGCCGCGCCCACCGCAATATATGCCGCGTCCACCGCAATGTATGCCGCGTCCACCGTATTATTTGCCGCCACCACCAGGCATGTTTCGTGCACGGCTGACAGGGCCGAGGCCAATGCGTTCGCCGTGTGGGTTTCACCATTGTTCGCAGCGAGTAATATCGCCGTTGGAGCGTGAGATGCGAGAGCAAGGATTGTTTAACTGTTGTCCAAGTATAATGCCAATATACGTTTCGGAGAATGACATTTACGTCAATTCGATGCAGTTAAGGATGACTGTTGCGCAGATGGAGAGAAACGCAAATAACAATTTGCGCAATTCTTGCCGTACCGGCGTTAATATTAATGCGGATACTCAACGTGAACATGTACATAATAATCTTACATCTGAGATGGTCCGTTATCCACGAGAGCGTTTACCACGCATTGGCGATTTACAACGCGATTATCCAATGGACCATAATAGTGCCATAAACCATCCAATGGATTTGAATACATCAGGACGTCGCGCAACGATTGAAAATTTGCTACGAGATATATCCGGTAATGCTGGCGACCCTGGCAGCTTACTATGGAATCTTCCATCAACTAACAATTCGATACCTGAAAATAATTATGTCGAATGGGCTCAAGCGTATGCACTAGGGCTTCTGGTGGAGGAACCGCTAGGCCATAGATCTTCGGTGAACGGCACAGTTTATGATGATGAATTGCGAACATTTTTCAATATCGAGCATGTGCGTGACACAATGCGCGCCGCTTTGCGTGCAACCAATGCTCACCTCCCAGAGCCATCGCCGAAAACGGTTTCGAATAGAAATTACGGACCCATGGAAGATGTAAGTTAACAAAAAAAAATATGTTAGTTTAATTATTGCATCTACATAAAATACTTTTTAATTGCAGCCAATGCCGTCTGTTAATGGATTTTGCTTCAACAATCCAACATTTAAGCCGGTGAACAGTGGTGTCAACAATAAAGTTGTTGAGAAAGAAAATGTGTCACCTGCAAAAGCGGATAATTCAAAGCCATCAACGAGCATTGCTCCAAAACTTGAAGCTGAAAAGCCCTCAATTGAAACTATAAAGGTACCAACTAGCTTGGCTACAATTCAAGAAACTTCAGAGCCACCATCGGACTCTGCTTCAAAACAGGAAACTTCACAGCCATCATCGGACTCTGCTTCAAAACAGGAAACTTCACAGCCATCATCGAGCGATGATTCACAACCAACAACTTCAAAGCCATCATCGGACTCTGCTTCAAAACAGGAAACTTCACAGCCATCATCGAGCGATGATTCACAACCAACAACTTCAAAGTCATCGCAAAACAACGGAAGCGCAACCAAACAGCAGGCTAAGCAGAATAACATTTTGGTGCTAGATGGCAACTCTAATGTGCCTGAGTCACCACCATTAAAGAGGAGGCTTCGTCCTCGTGGCTACACTCAATCCTTTGGCATCGTAGCACCAAACAAACGCAATAAGAACGCTGCCAAGGCTAACGAGGCCGTTGCCAATACGTTTCTTTCGCTATTCGAATTCGTCAACCCGCAATGAAGGCGATGATGATAAGAAAGATGCCGAAAATCCCGTTGGGTTTTATTGCCCACCTAAATAATTGATTCGTATATTTCCTCAACATGGAAAACATCTTAAAAAATGTTGATACGTTTAACAAATAATTTTTTCAACATTATCTACACAACAAAATTTTACAGCTTATAAGTTCCAGGCTTACAACGAAATTATTCTCGAAATTTTTATACAATATTTTATGGCTTTTACAAGAAAAAAAAAAACACAAACAATCTCCAACGAATTATCCACATATTAATACACAATTTTTAAAGATCAAATCTGACTAACAATACTCAAAAAAATTTTAACATATTTACAAACTAAAAAAAAAAAAAAAAGAGAAACACAAAAGTATTATCCACATATTTATACACAATTTTTAAAGCTTGTAACAGACTAACAACCAGAACAAAACACAGAGAGCCTCGAAAGAACTTTAAGCATATTTTTACACAAATTTTATACAACATTTACTTTACAAACAAAAACCCACAAAAATTATCTACACACATATGTTTTGTATAGCTGATAACATCCAGGCTTGCCACAACAACAAAACCTCAAAGGAACCCATATTCTTTGGCTGTGACTTGAGTGATGTTTTTGGTGACACTTTGTGTTACAAATATTCAGTCATTTTCTTCTATTTTAATAATCAAAATTTTATATAACTTATGAGCAGAGAAAAAAAAATAAAAAATAACATTAAACAATATTACTTTTAATAGCTTTTTATAAGCTTCACATGTATTTTTGTTTGTTAACTCTAAGAAAAGTTTTTAATTAGGTTTGAAAGGCACTTTGGGGATCACTCCCACTATGTCCAGTGGTTAGGATACCCGGCACTCACTCGGGAGGCCTGGGTTCAATTTCTGGTATGGGAACATGGATGATTTAAATCTTTTAGCCATATTTAGTTGTTTTTATTTGTTTTTGTTTTTTTAATACGCTTTTATTAGCTTCACCTCAACTATGCATGTCTGGAATTTTCAGAAGGCGGCTTTTATTTTAAAGCATACTTTCAGATCGATTTTTAAAGAACATCCAACTACACAGTTAATTTAAATAATTTTAGCTGAAAAATAATAATTTCAAAAACACGCATTTAAATAAAAATAAGTAAATAATACGCCTTTTATAAACAATGAACTAAAAATGTAAAAAAAAGTTTTAAAATAAGCTTAAAATAATAACAATCGAAAAAGGCTAGTATTATTGTGAAAAAAGCGTCTGGCCCTTGACGCACAAAGTGCCCACGCTTTTTTCACAATGATTCTAGCATATTTCAGTTATTATTGTTTTAAGCTTATATTAAAACAATTTTTTTAAACTATATTTATTTGCAAATTTTGATGCCTTTGGATAAATCTCTAATATTGTTGTTTCGACAAATAACAAAAGTGTTAAGCGCTGGCACACCGATTCAATGCATCTGCATTCTGCAAATGCTGCGCACTCAAACGCTACAATATTTCTGCATCGCGTGTGTATTTATGTTGCTGAGCGAACTGTCTCACGTTGCAGCACGTGCAAAAGTTGTGGCATCCCATGATGATCATGTGGCATCCTATCGCTTTTAAGCTATTTATTTCGATAGAGAAGTAAAAATGTCGATACATCGATAGGAATTGTGTTCCAGCTCTACAAAAGCATCGACCATTTATTTGCTCGATAGTGATTTACATTATAACGGGTCTTTTCTGCGATAGTTGTATCACATGTGTCAGTTTGCATTTGCTGTTGTGTTTTATTATTAAATTATTTGCTTTTAATACTGTGCAACTATTCTAAAAATTAAACATACGGTATTAGTAATATAATAATCATTTCAATAGCTCAGTTACAGCAATGAATTAATTGTTATAAAAACTAACAGTCGCTGTTAAACTTTTATTGTTGCCGCCATATTGTCTACCATTTTTGATGCAACTGTCATACATTCATCGGTAACATAACGACTTAGGTTTCGCATCGTCTATTCTTTCTTTCCTTTGTAAGCAGTCGTCGGACGAACACGTGTGCTCCGACTTTTATGCTTTGTTAAATTTTTATTTGATTTTAATCGTTTAGTTTAGCAGTTTTTATTTGTTTTTTTTTTTCTTCTTGTATTTTCAAACTGCACAACGTCATCAAGTAAGTAAAAAAATAATCAAATGCAATTGAATTCAAATTGCGAACTGTGTGTATATAATTTTTGATATATATAATAAAAAAGTTTTGTCTTGCAAACACGTGCTTAGTATGGATAGAAGTTCGGAACGCACGCCAGCCGAACAGCCTCAAAATATTTCATCAATGCCTGGACACTTTATCCGTTCAACACCACGCATTATGCAAATTAATCGGCCCATCCAGATGCCAAGTCAAATGCATTTGGCACCGCCGCCGCTGATGCCGCCGATGCCGACGGCAAATCCATGGATGCCGCGTCCACCGCATTGTGTGCCGCAGCAACCGCAGTGCATGCCGACACGACCGTGCATGTCACGTGCACGGCAGACGAGGCCGAGCCCAATGCGTTCGCCGTGTGGGCTTCACCATTGTTCGCAGCAAGTAATATCGCCGTTGGAGCGTGAGATGCGAGAGCAAGGATTGTTTAACTGTTGTCAAAGTATAATGTACGATTCGGATGATGACCTTAACACCGATTCGATGCAGTTAAGGATGACTGTTGCGCAGATGGAGAGAAATGCAAATAACAATTTGCGCAATTCACGCCGTAATGGCGCTAATATTAATGCGGATACTCAACGTGAAGGCTCAGATGATTATCTTTTATCTGAGATGGTCGGTAATCCACGAGAGCGCGTACCACTCATTGAAGATTTACCAAACAATAATCCACTAGATCTTAGCCGGCCCTTAAGCTTTCCAATAGACCTTAGAACCATAAACAATCCAATGGGTTTGAATATATCAGGACGTCGCGTAATGATAGACAATTTACTACGAGATCTTACCGGTAATGATCGCGAAACCGGCAGCTTGCTATGGAATCTTCCATCCACTAACAATTCGATGCCTGAAAATAATTATGTCGAATGGGCTCAAGCGTATGCAAACGAGCTTCAAGAGAATGTTCTCCTCGGCCAAAGCTCTTCCGTGACCGTCACTGTTTATGCTGATCAATTGCGAACATTTTTCAATATCGAGCATGTGCGTGCCACAATGCGCGCCACGTTCCGTGCAACCAATGCTCTCATCCCAGTGCCATCGCGGGTAACTGTTTCGAACAGAAATAACGCACCTATGGAAAATGTAAGTTGGAAAAAAATATGTTAGTTTAATTATTGCATCTACATAAAATACTTTTTAATTGCAGCCAATGCCGTCTGTTAATGGCAACAAAAAAGTTGCTAAGAAAGCCAAAAGGTCCGCTCAACAAGCGGTTGATGCAATGCCATCAGCTAGCATTGCACCAAAACCCGAGACTAGGCAGTCCGCAAATGGCTTGATTTTAAAACATGAAACTGTACAGCCGTCAGTCATACCAACTAGCTTGGCTACAATTCAAGTAACTTCAGAGCCACCATCGGACTCTGCTTCAAAACAGGAAACTTCACAGCCATCATCGAGCGATGATTCACAACCAACAACTTCAATGTCATCGCAAAACAACGGAAGCGCAACCAAACAGCAGGCTACCCAGGATAACATTTTGATGCTAGATGGCAACTCTAAGGTGCCTGAGTCACCACCATTAAAAAAGAGGCTTCGTTCTCGTAGCTACACTCCAAACTATTGCGTTGAAGGACCAAACAAACGCAATAAGAAAGCTGCCAAGGCTAACGAGGCCGTTGCCAATGCGGCTATCTCGCTATTCGATTCGAATTCGTCAACCCGCAATGAAGGCGAGGTTGATAAGAAAGATTCCAAATTGGGTAATTAAGCACCCTATTAAAACATTTAAAAAACAAATGTACACACTTAACAAATATTTGCTCAGCACTCTATACAAAACAAATGTTAAAGCCTATAAGATCCAAGCTTACAAGACTATCACAATTATATATACACAGTATTTTGAGCTGACTTACAACGAGAAGAAAGCACAAATAATCTCGAAACAATTTTCAACATATTTATACACAAATTGTATAGCTTATAAGATCCAGGCTTGCATCAAGAACTTAACACTCAAAAACCCAGAACTTTTACTTACACACAAATATTCAGGCTAACAACATCAATATCCACAAAGGAACTTACATGTATTCTTTGTCTCGGATTTGAGTGGTATTTTTTTGGTGACATTTTTGTGCTACTTATGTTTACTTCCATTTAAAAAATCAAAATCATTTGTATGTTACTTATGAGCAAAGCAAAAATAAATTTGAACAAAAAGGATATTCTACTGGTGTTATATTATTTCTAGAAATTTTGATGCCTTTATCCAAACCTCTAATATTGCTTTTCGAAAAAACGAATCGATACTGTATCTTACACATTTTTAGGGGAGATACAGAACATCAGTTACATTTTATTCTTAAACTTAGTATTTTTATGAAATTTATAACATTTGAGTTAACTTATACACTCGACATCTCAAGAATGTTTTAAACACGTGCGTGATTCTATTTCAGAAAATATGCTTCTTTATTGCTTGTTAATTTCTTTGTTATTTTATTTGTAATATTAGCTTATTGGTTTAAATGATTTTTGTTGCTCGTTGACGTTTTGATTGTGGCCGTTTGAATTAGATCTCGTGGCGCATGCCGTGATAGGAGATCTGCTTCTGGGCGGGTGTACGCTTGCCAAAGGGACTCTTCTCATTGACCTCCAGAATGTAATCACCCTGCAGATCGTAATCGGCCCATATGCCCATATATGAGCGCTTGCCGAAGCCATCGTTCTGCTTGTACTGCTTCAGGGATTTGGCGGCAACAGCTGGGAAGTTGCGCTCATTGCCTGGACGCACTGACTCGGCAAAGTAGCGGGTGGCGCGCATAACGGCCTCAATCACATTCTGTGCACCGGGAACACCCTGGGTTGGTCCATTGGGGTAGAAGTCAACATCACCGCTACGCTTTGGGGTGCCCATGGACAGGCTGGATGTATGGATGACATCAACGAAGTCAGCATCACCGCGGGCCAGACCAACAATGACGTCGCGACGCATGGACAGCAGCTTGGCGGGATCAAGACCAGTAATGCGGCGCAGCTTGTGGCCGGTTTGTGCGGTAAATTCTTGACCTGCAGCGCCAGCAACATGCGCAGCAATACCCTGTCCAATCACATGGATAATCTCATGGGGCACACCCTTGTTGGTCAGTTCAATCAGAGTCCGGGCAACCATGGCGCCGGTGCCGGCTACGTCCAACATGGCGTAACGCTTGAAGCTGGTCAAAGTTGAGCCCAAGTCAATAATCTGTATATATACAAAATATTAAGACTAATTGCACAGTTTGATAAAAACAAAAAAAACTTACGATCAAATTGCCGCTGGTGGTCTTGGCCATTTTCCACTCATCCGAGGATTCCTCGCTGGAGGTGGACTCGTAGTCATTGTTCTTCTTCTGCTGCTGTTGAGCGCTCTTTTGCTGCTGCTGCATATTGTAGCGTTCAAGGTAAGCCTGCTCCAGCTTACGCATGGCCTTCTTGATGGTGGGTGTAGTTTGAGGCAGACCAGTCAGCATAATGGTGACCTCATCCTCACCGAAATCGGATTGAGCCTTTGCCTTCTCCACAAAGTTGTTCAGTTTAGCATCCACACGTTCGCCATTGCGCTGAAAGATGGTGACGGGAATGTTGCTTGGGCTGGGCACAAAGTTTGGCGTCAGATCGCGCTTAATGTGAGAAATGTGATCTGTCAAGATTGAGAGAGAAAATAGTTTATAAGGATTTGATTTCAATCAATGAGTACATACACAACTTCTCCAGCAACTGGGCGCCCTTTTGCAGTGGCATATTCTCCAAACGCTCAAACGAGATGTCGTTCAAAGATGGCAAGCTTTCCAGCTCGGCGGAACTCAGCCATTTTGTGGGCTTGAGCTCATCCTTGGAGGCACTGGCGGCCACAATTAGGCATGCCAACAGGCAAAATCTCAGGGACATGATGCAGTTCGTTTTGGCTCAAATAGCTTTCAGAGAAGTAAGGTGTTCAAACGTTGATCGGCGTTTGATAATTTCAACGCCACAACGTTTGCTTTTTATAGATAGCGCTTACATTGCACGATGCCGATGTTTTGGTGTCAGGTTGTTTTAAATTTTTGCTGATCTTGGCAAGCGTGTGTCGCAGAGCTAAATAACGTAAACCAAAAACTTTATACATATGTACATACACATACATATGTATGTATGTTTCCAAACAAACAAATAAGATTGCTCTAGAACGTACTCGGCTAGAATACATTTTTATTTGAGTCATAATATAATATATATGTACATATGTATGTAAAAAAACATGGCGGGTTTTTCGTCTACTTTCTTGACGGTGTGCTTCTTTTTACACATACACTCACAAATCAACACTTTGCATGTAGCTCAAACGTATACATAAAGAAACAGAGGAAGAGTTAGAAAGCAGACAATGCAGGAAGTACCAAAATTCAAACTTAAGAAAAACAACGACTATCGATATGCAAATATTTATCGACTTATAAATGCAAAATAAAAGTATCGGAATCCATGTTTGAATGCATATGTAGTCGTGAGAAGAAGGGATACGCTGTTATTTAAGCAAATAAAAAGTTGCGATATGTAAGCGTACTGAATTCCCGTACCTGTGCAAGATAATACACCCCTCAAATTAGCAACAGGGTATTAAATGCATGTGCAGCAGAACCGGGTTTCTTATCGTAGTGCCCTTGAGGGCCCATGTTTAGGTTTTTGAACCCAATCGCTTAAGCGCTGATTACTGATTACAATAGTGATTATAAATACATCCTGCAACTAAGTAATGCATTTAGATTCGAGATTATGACCACATGTCTTGTTGCTTTTTCGAAACTAATATTGTTATGCAGCCTGCCAAAATGCTGTGTTGCTTAAAATATTAACGTACAAAAAATATTAAAAAAAAAAAATTGCTCTTTTTTATTGACTCAAAATTGCATTATTTTCAAAGGTGCACAGAAAATACCTGCTATGTATAAGTTTATGCAGTTGGCATATCGGAACCAATTTACCAACATTTTTTTATATTATTGGCTTAGATTGCATTTTTTTTAAAAATTGCTTAAAATTAATAATACTTATATATCTCAAGCAGTTTATAATGCACATGACGTAAAATATCTTGAACAAAAAGAGTTTTGCATTAAATATATACTACAGATATGTATTTTAAAAATTTATTTGTTTTGATTTATGTATCTAGATTATAGCTATATATATAACAAGTCTACAAGACACGTTTACTAATGTTAGTATAGCCAATGCCAACACATGTCATTAGAACCTTTTGTGCACCGCGCACATCAGCGTCATCATCATCATCGGCCTCGGGATTCTCGAGCTTAAATGTTATGGAGAAAAAGTCACGCAGATGCTGTAAAAAGTGCACAGTATATGTGGAAAGGGCACCTGAAAGATATATGTGTTGAAAATTTAGAAGTAGTACATACACACATATATGTATATATGTGCTTAACAAAACGCACCTGTTAGATATTTAGAAACGTGTTTTTGTCCCAGAGCCATGAATAGGGCGACGAGCCATTGATAGGTAGAATCACAGCAGCCACCGCGATATATTTCATCCAACAGACGCATGGCGACATCACGTCCTAAGTCCTCTGGTAAGGAGGGCGTATCCTGCAAAATCAAATTGTATGTCATTAGAAAGCAGCACAATAAGGCATTTAATCAGCTGCTTACCGACTCCTCTCTGGTGCTGGACATGCAATCGGCTGCAAAGCAAACTCCGTCCGTAGTCTCAGCCAGCAAGCAGATGCCAAAGCCCGGTGAATTGCCAGACATTTTTCCACGATTTTGATCTGTATAAATGTACACATCAGGCAGAAACTTAAGCATAATTCCCTTAGCCGATTCCACAGTGCGATTGCCCATCGCTGGTGACACCTTACAAGCGTAAACAGTTCCGCGAATGCGCTTCACCATGCCCTGCTGTTGAAATTGTATGGCACGGAGGCTTTTGCGAATGGGACAGCTGAAGATGACCTCGCCTCCACCGTTTGGAGCTACACCACGACGCACTACACGCAAATCTAGTCCATCGTCGACCAAAAGGAATCGTTTTAGCAGTGATAGTGCAGCACCCTTTACATGATCCACCGATGGCGAATCTTTGCTATTTGTTATGCCGCGAAGTATACACTGCATCGGCAATTTGCAGAATGGACCCAGCGCAATCAGTGCATCCAAATAATAGCCAATTCCCCGCTGCACGGAGCAATCGTGATGCAACTGACCACCATGGAGCAGACCAGGAGTAAACATGACACTTGTGCCAGCAGGATTTAGTTCAATTTTGGTTCCGTTTGTCAACTTGTCGAGCAGACGGATAAGGCTAATCTCATATTCCCGCAAGCCGGGCGCCCGTTCGTCTTCAGATCGAATTTGAGTGATTTTCACTGGCTTGCCGCTGAGGCAGGAGAGCACAAGGCGCTGCTTTAGAAAATTGCTGCCTCGATATATAAGGCAATTGCCTTCTTGCGCAACAGGCGGCATACTTGTAAATATAATATATAAGTATATATACGTAATATAAAATAAATTTAAAATCTCCGCGTGCTTTCACGTGCGTCCAAATTGTAAACAACCAGGGGTGCAAAAGACATCAATATATCGACTTTGTCAACTTCCAAAGAAACGATGTATTTGGTTTGCATCCATCGATACAAATTAGATCAACATTCTGATCAATCGATACTAGTGCTGCATCAATGTGGCTATCTTCTTTAGGTGATCAACTGCTTGAACCCGTTACTTGACGAATTTACATTTCAGAGTAGGCTGTAACAAAAAAATGTCGAAATCTTCTGAAATAAGTAAAGAGAGCGATGCTCTTGATCTACTGCCTAAAAAGAAGGGCAAATTAGTGGGATGTCCGTACGACAAATCGCATTTCATACTACCGTGCCGTTTGCCTGCACACATTACCCGGTGTGCTCGGAACCACCCGAACGCCAATTTGAGTCGCTGTCCATTTGACGCCACTCATTGGCTTAAACCTGAAGACATGCAGGTTAGTATTATCATGGCATTCACACTTAAAATGGTTATAAAACGTTGGATGCATGTATAACATTACAATACTCAAACGCAACATTTTCGTTATTGCAGACGCATATCAAGCACTGCAAGTCTGCTTGCCAAATCATGAACGTCTTTGATGGGGGGTCTACGTCGGAGCCACGTGCGTCTACTGTGGAGCTCCACAAGTCGAGTGAAAATTGGGATGACGAGCCGCCAGCTCCCACTTATGACCCAAAAGAATTTTGCGAGAAAAATCCAGTCATTCTTAATGTTGCAACGGGATTATCTAAATCTCAGCGTGTTGCATTTCGCGAAGCCGAGCGCCAGCGTCACAGAGATTTGAATAAGTTAAGCACCAATGCAAGTGAATAACCACATATTTGGTTAAAAACAAGCAATTAATACGAATGACTACATTTATATTGTTAAATGCTGTAATAAAATTAAGCGGCGTACTTCGAACGCGCTTCAAATAAATTTGCGGGAAACTGCAAGTGGCAACGCTTAAAGAAAAAGGTGTGACCACCAGTGGTATTTTTGAACTAGTGCTAGTATATTTTCTGTGTGCTTAATCAACATAAGAATCTGTAAAGTGTCGAAAGCAGCTTTAAGTCACACTGACAAACAGATGTTGTTACTCTTAGTGAATTGTTTGTCGTGTTCGCTTCGTTACGGATATTGAAATTTGATTTTTCAAGCATCTAACACTTATTATAATTCAAATTTTGCACCAACCTGAACCAAAGTTTACGTACAATTACGCAAATATTTAATAAACTTAATTGCAAAAGCTTGAATTGGAGCTCGAGCTTGCAGCGCCCTTTATATGCGTGTATAAGTGCATTATTGTTGGTTCCAATTTTTTGATTCGTGTGTGTTTGATATGCATTTTTTTTGCACTAAATAAGTCTAATTTTTTGCAAGTTACCTCACATATTCTCACATTTGTACAAAGTGAATATTTTAAGTACAAAATAAATACTTAGCGGTTGAATCGCTGTTTTCCAATTGCATAGCCGAGAACAAAAACATACATATATACCTACAAATTTCGACGCTAAAAGCAAGTTGCCAAACCAAAAAAACAGGCTCAAGCAATTGCAGCGCGCCAACATCGCTGCATTTTGGTGTGGTTGTGTTGTTGTTGTCGCCGCGAGTGTAGGCTGCCAACGGACAAGAAGCACAAAAGGCAATCGAAAAGTATACACGCAGTGGTAAGTGATAAAAAAAGGCACATATGATGTGAACAAATGCACACCCATGACCAAATATACATACTTATCTTTACATGTATATGTACATATAATATTACAAAGAAAAAAAAAAGGTTAAAAAATTTAAACAAAACCGGCATGAACCGGCAAATGTCACAATGCAGAACAGAAGTTAAAAATAAGAAGCAAAATGTTGCACATGTATATATATGTCCCACATGTATGTACGTACATCAGAAAAATTAATTATAAAAGTTTGCTGCTGTGTCAATTTTCATTTGCAGCAAACTACGCACTTTCCAATCAGATTTCAAATTGTAAGCCCATGAGAATTAAGTATGAGTTTGTGTGTGTGAGGCGTACGTGATAATTTTGTCCGGCATGCACGCATACAGGCAAACAGCTGCGCGGGGGCAAGGCGACTAGAGAGAACAAACATGCGCGCCGACTTGTTTTTCTTCTTGCTCTGTTTATATGCTCGCTGTATTTATTTTTTCGGTTACCTTCCAGCTCATTCCAATTCCATGGGCCTGTTGTTGCTTTCCGGCGTTGCCACTGTCGCCAATTTATTTTTGTACTCGTCATGTTATTCCCTCTGTTCGAGAACATTGTGATTGGCCCCCATCATGTTTATTATGCATTATGCTGTTCTTTATATACGCATACACGTTTGTACATGGTTACACTGTCACTGGAAATATAAGTTTTTTCAACAAAAACTGTTAAACTAAAAAAGCATCAGTTAAAATCTTAGTATTCAGCCTGAGATTGTTATTACTGCAAATTCTATGCGAATACTGATTTTCATAGGAAAGCAATCAATAAAGAGTAAAACAAAATTTACTACCCGCATTGTTCCCATGAAACACACACTGTTTTTATTGTTATTGTTGTCATACTGCTGCTACTTCTATTAGCGTTTTTTGAGCATTCCAAATTTGCGACGCTATTTCAGCATAGGTTACGATCTTAAGGAAATCTTTCAAAGCAATTACAAGCAAGATCCAAAAAATAAAAATACATACGTAAATAAAAACATGTTATACATGTACATTTGTACATACATACGTCCATACATATGTACTACATATTAAAACTGTAAACATTGCCAAAAAAAAAAAAAAATTCGACCCGCCATTTGCGCTGTCTCTCGCAACGAGGGTGCGCACAACAAGTGCAAAACAGAAGCAAAAACAGTAATAACAACGCAACGGAGCAATAATAACATACATAGAAAGTTTGTAAGGGGGAATAATTTTCAAGGTTAAGCCGGGCAAAACAAACATAAAACCGGTTACAGCATATAAATATATATGTACATACAAAACATGCTGGCGTGTACATATGTATGTACATATACATAAGTTGAAAGGAAAAGGAGGAACATGCGACAACAGCGACGCAATAACATGCGCACACACACATAAAAGTTTGTGTGTTTGCATGTAAATACATATGTATGTTCATATGTATGTGTACATACAAATTGTGCACATTGCACCAAGTAAATCTCTTAATAAGACAAGAGCTCTTAAAAACCGTGAAGTTGTTTCAAATTGAAATGTATACATTTACATATATGTATGTACATACAATAACATACATACGTAAAATCAGAATTCTGCTGGACATATGTATATGTATGTATGTACATATGTATGCATGTGCACGATAACTCCGCTTAAAATTCTCTTATTAGGAGCAAACGGGATAGCCATACCGTTAGTCAATTAGCTGAGCGAGCGAGCAGTAAGGGTTGCAAAGTTTACCGTAGCAGCTATGCTCTTTGTGTTTATGTGTGTACGCACGTATGTATATGTGACCTTGAATTTGTTCTATGGAGCTAAGGGAGTTTGGATTGCGTAGCTGCCTTACTGAACTGTAACTGCACGCAGAACGCTATACCAAATGCATTCGGGAGCTCAGCTATTGATTCCCGCACATGTTTACGGATTTACGCATACACATGTGTAAATATGATCTCTGACCCTGCGGCTGTTCAATAATATTTAATTTAACGTAATATGCACTATCGTTCTATGCCAATTTCCACTTACATACTTCGCCCTCTCACTCTTACTTCATTGCTTGTCCGAGGTGTAAGCAAAATGCACAGGGCAAAATACCAATTTGAGATGTAAAAATCAAACAGCCCTTCACTAGAAACTAGTACCGATCACTAATGGTATTGAGTATGCATATTATAAACAAATATTTCAAGCGTAAATAAACAACAACAGTAGGCAGAAATAGTTGTTAAAACCTTTTAGCTTGCTCCAAACTACAGACTAATATTCCACTCATAATTTCTTTGTACTTTTCAACAGAACGTCGACAAAGGAATCCTCCAACCAAGCAACCAATCAACCAAAACTCTATTTAAAAACATAAGACAATTGTGTTTTTCTTAATCAAAGAACTCACAAGCAGCCAAAAACACACGGAATACATCAATAGCTAGACAACCACATAAATACAGCGCCGTTAAAAATACATATATACAACAGAGAGTGAAAGAGCGAGTGAGGAAAGGAAGTTGGAGAGCAGAGAACTTAAGTATGGAGCTGGAGTCGAAAATTAATAAATACGCCAATGGTGATGCCTCCAATAGCTCCGATTCCAAGGAGAGTTCCGTAGAACGTGAGCTAAATGACGAAATAGAGGCTGTGGAGCTCAATGGCAGCTCCTCGAATGGGCATATGAAGAAACCGCTGCCTGTCGGCGATGGTCACGATGGCCGCATCAAACGCAAGGCAAAGCGTTTGATCCAAAGACAAAATAGCGGCAGTGGCTCAGGAACAACGCTCATCAATGGCATTGCTGCTTTGGGCACTGGTGGTTCACCCAGTGCCAGCAACTCGACCGTCGCCACGGTGGCCAACGGTGCGTTGCCCGTTAGCACTGGCTATGTGGTGCCGCATCGTCGCTGGAAGAATAGCCGCAGATCTCGCAATTTGACCCGTGGTCGCGGCTTGCCCAAGAAGGGTGGTGCCGGTGGCAAGGGAGTTTGGGGATTGCCCGGCTCGGAGGCACTGGCCGAGGTCTATGAGGATGAGAATGATCCCAACTATGATAGCGAATGCAACGATCGCAATGTGGAGCTGCGCGAAGTGATAACCGAACTAACGCCCGAGGAGTTCTTCAAGCTCGCCGAGCCAATTGTTCTCGAATATTATGAGCATGGTGATACCCATGAGGTGGCTGTTAGCTTTGATGAGATACTGCAGAGTCCGTTGCGTGAACATATCACCAGCATTCTCGTTGAGATTGCCATGGATCATAAGGATTCGCAGCGTGAAATGACATCGGTGCTCATCTCCGATCTCTATGGCCGTGTCATTACTGGCAAGGACATCGAGAAGGGCTTCAATATGTTGCTGGCTAATCTGCCCGATCTCATACTGGACACCCCCGAGGCACCCGTCATGATTGGCAACTTTATGGCCCGTGCCATCGCCGATGATTGCATGCCGCCCAAGTTTGTTAGCCGACCCGAGGAACGCCAGCAACTAAACGAGCATGCCGAGCAGGCATTGCGCCGTGCTGATGCCCTGATTCACAAGCAGGTGTGGGCACATCTGGACAATGTTTGGGGCATGGGTGGACCATTGCGTCCGGTTAAGACTATCACAAAGCAAATGACGCTCCTACTCAAAGAGTATCTATCGTCGCGTGACGTCGCCGAGGCGCAACGCTGCCTGCGTGCCCTCGAGGTGCCACACTATCATCATGAGCTTGTGTATGAGGCCATCGTCATGACCCTCGAATCCCTTAGCCAGACCACCGAGGAGGCCATGTGCGAGCTACTCAAGACGTTGGATCTAACATGTCTGGTTCTTCCAGCTGGCATGGAGCAGGTTAGTTTTGAAAAACGACAACAACAAATACCGGAAATTATTTAACTTGTTAATTTTTAAAAACATCAGATTAGATGTGCTCATAAAAAGTTTCGGACTTCTTTGGAAAATTACCAAAATAAATAACTTAATTTATATATTTATAAACATACCAACACGTTCATCGTATAAACTAGAAAAAATATATTGTTTATCGCACAGTGGGGGCAAAACATA
Source organism: Scaptomyza flava (assembly GCA_030179655.1). Lineage (NCBI taxonomy): Eukaryota > Metazoa > Arthropoda > Insecta > Diptera > Drosophilidae > Scaptomyza > Scaptomyza flava. Next base: position 10,933,441 of record JARNME010000314.1, read on the forward strand.
GAAAATTTTCTATCCTCACCCAAACAACAATGATATCATAGTCTGTGGCACCAAACAAAGCCATAATATTTTTAATACGAATCTTGTGGAATCAAATGACTATTTCCAAAAATAAATCATTTCTAGACATAATAGTAGCGACAAATTTGTAATACAATATTGCTCTTTAGTATAAACTTTCACTTTTATTATAAAATACTTATACTGCATATACAAAGTATGTACATATGTATGTATTTACATCAAATATGCATCATTGTTTATTGTTTTGATTATTTGCAGGGCTTTATGCGCGTCTACGATGATATGGCGGACATTGTGCTTGACGTGCCATTGGCGTATATAATACTCGATAGATTTGTGGAACGCTGTAATCGTGCCGGCTTCCTAACCGACAAGATAATCAACAATGTGCCATCCCGGTAAGTGCCAATAACAATTCTATTTATAGCTATATACATACATACATACACGTATAGCACATATGTACATACTTAATTGTACAATCGTTTAATTTACCACCTCCTTTTGTGCGTGTGTTGTGAGCATTGGTGTTGATAAGTTCAGCCCACTGTTCAGGCCCACCTGTAAACCGCAAAGCAAAAAAACACAAACAAACAAACAAACCAGTAACAGCAACAGCAACAACAACAATAAGCAAACAAGCATGCTAATAAATACAGAAAAAAAGAACAACAATTCGATTTACGTAATCTTTGTCAGTCATTTCTGCGACTATTCGCTCCCCCCTCAATAATATATGTATGTATAGCCATAGCACATTGTTTTTTGTTTTAATAATAATTGTTATTGTTTCTGCTTTGTATGTATATGTACGCTAGACGCATACTTATGTATGTATGTATGTACATATGTCATATGTCTGTATATTTTTATGTATGTATTTATGCCTCATCAAGTTGATGTCTTTTTTTTTATTACCGGCATTTTGCATCACTTCTTGACTTGTTGTTTATTTTATTTTGTGTGTTGCCCGTCGCGTTGTTCTTCGGTGTTTTGCTTTTCGTTTCGTGGTGCTGTTGTTGTTTTTCTTCTATTTTGCCTTTGGGCTCATTTTCTCACTTTAAGTGTATATGTATGTGCGTATGTTCGTACATATGTGTGTAGTGTGACTGTTTGCTTATGAAATTTCTATTGCGCAGTTTGTTTTTTGCGCTGACGCGTTGTCGTCTCTGTTGACGCCGACGTCAGCATCTGCGTAAGGTTGGGGCAGTTGCAGAAGTTGATAGTGTGGCCGGTTTATCAGGCGCCGGTTGGCTATTTATTATTTCATTGAGCATACTCACATATATGTATTTACATATGTATGTATGTACAATATGCATGTATGGACGTGTTCTTATGTATGTACATACATTGTACGTATGTTTTTTTCATTTTCATCACAATACATACACAAATGCGATATCAAATACCATGTGTTCATACTTATTGACTATACATGCCTTTGCAATTTAAAAGGGTTAACAATTATTGGAGTGTGTATTAAAACAGTAAAATAGTTTTTCTTTTTTTTTTCAATTTGCGACATGTATGTACTATAAGCATATGTATGTACATATGTATGTATGTAGATATTGTTTATTTATCGCAGTTCCTAGCAGCTGCACTATTTATTTAACTCGTGTGACTTGTTTGCAATTTTATTTATAGTTTTCACTCAAACACATACTCGCATACATACTAGATCGTGTGTTTACATCTGTATGCATGTATGTATGTTCATATGTGTATCGGTAATGCTTATCAATTGCGTATCACAGGGCGCACCTTCACTCATACATACATACATATATTTCCATACGTGTATGTGTGTTTATACAAAGTTGGCATTGACGGTACAAGTAGTTGCTGTAATTGTTATTGTTTATTGGGTGGTTGTGAGGTGCAACAACCTGCATGTGGTTCAAGATCGTGAGTGCTTTGGAGAAGGTAAAAATGGCGACTGATGTTTTTGTTGTTGCTGCCAGTTGCAGTTTGCTGCTGTTATCGACCTGCTTCGCCACACCCACAAAACAACAAAAGCAGCAACAACTGCGAAATGCAGTAACTAGCAGACAGTTGTCAGTCTATGGGCAGTTGTAGTTGTGGCTGTGAGCTAAGCAGTGCATGTTGTTGGTATTGTTGTAACTGCATTTTGCATTCGCCTTGGCTGCGGCTGTTGCTCTTTGGCACTTAACATAGCCACAACAGCAGCTACAACAACAAAAGCATTCACTTTACACACACACACATACAAAAATTAGCAAACGCCGACGCGTAATCGCAGCGCACAATAATACCCTAGAAAATGCATGAAGGTATATGTATGTATGTACATGCATTGTAAAATGTCTATATAACAGTATAAGGAGTTTGCAATAGAATTGAAATATTTGTACATTTTTGTTTTATAAAGTGGCAACCTTGCTAAAACGTAGCTTAAAGTTGGCTGCGCTTGGTTGAAACTCAATTGGAAACTGATTGAAAAGAAGCTGAAATTAGAGTATTGTTGAGTCGAGAGCGTTTGAGTGCATTATTTTTAATTGTTGTGCTCTATCGGTCTGTCGCACTATCGTTCACAAACGAAAACAATGATTTCATTGCTTGCCTCGTACCCCCATATCTACAGCCACGTTGCCAACCTCCAAATTGCATTTGCTGTTTATACTTAGTTTATTTATATATGTACATACATATGTATATAAATCTAAAGCCTTAATGTTGATGTAGGTTAAAATTGTATAATGGCCCCACGGCTTGGCACTTTAGATAAACCAGTGGCTTGTGCACGCAGCCAAACTAGTTTCGAGTTCCCCTCCCCCTCCTTGCAACTGTGCTCGTTAGTTGTCGCCAGCTGTTTTTTTTTTTTTTTCGTTGAAGTTTTTCGTTCAGTTAGGAGAGGTAAAAAAAGGGTCAACGGTTGAACGAACTCCGCTGCAAATTCGTTAAACACGTCCAGATTTTTTATTTTATTTTTTGTTTGCTGTGCCGTTTGGCAAAATTTTTCAAAATTTATTTTTGTAATGCTATAAAATCACAACAAACTGTCGAGCTTCCATATAGCGAGTCTCAAAGGGAACAAGAAAAAACTTCGTAATATAGAATGGGATTGTGATTGAACCCAATTGCAGGTTTCGTTATATAGAAAACTTCGATATAAGAAAGTTCGTTGCATGGAAATTCGACTGTATTTGATTTTGACATTGCATAATGCATTGTGCCAAACGTTATACGTTTTTGTGTTCTGAATAGAATAAGCATATTACTGATGTTTATCAATTTTTTTTCTTTGATACCTTAAGGTTAGATAGGAGTAGTAGTAGTATTTATCAAATTGTCATAATAACACGTTTCGTTTTCTTCTATGTTTATTTGTTTTTTTGCAGTGGACGCAAGCGCTTTGTCTCTGAGGGAGATGGCGGCCACGTTAAGCCAGCCAGTTTGCCGATGCGCGACTAAAAAGCGAGAATTGATTGAATTCTCTTTGCAGTAATAGAAACAACAAACAACAGAAACATCAATAAAAGCAACACAACACCTATCACAAATGCAACGCAGTAGAAACAACAACAACAACGACGACGACGACAAATGCAGCTAAGTTCGAAAGAATAAGCAAGGGTTGTGTATGTAGTGTTGTTTATGTTGTTGGATATGGATACAAAAAGAAAATAAAGCATGGACATTATTAAAAAAGAATAAATATGGAGAAAAAAAAGCAACACGAGAAATATAACCGCAAAACACATAACCATCAATCGGAAATTGATCTCCGTTTAAACTATATGAATAATATTTACATAAAAACATACACCTACATACATACATACATATAAACGTAAATATATTTTAAAATATTTGTAAAGAAAACAAAAAGCAAGACGGCGGCAAATGCAACAAAAGCAGATAAAAACAACGGCAACAGCAAACAACAGAAAACAAAATCAGCAATAAACACAAACATACACACACCTACACACACACACGCACTCATCTAAAGACAAACAGAGACAGCTCACATATGTATGTATTTAGATACGTAAAGTGAGCAGCAGGACAGAGATAAAGATAGAGATCCCGCGCGCAAAAAAAAAGCTGCTGGCTGAGAGCAATTTTATCGCAGCTGCAGCCGAAACTGCAAAATGCATATGCAAGCAAATTAACTTATACGGAACTGTTATACACATGCACACAACTTTGAACACCTACACATCGACCCACAGACACCGTTATTATTACTAGACATTATACACAACTACAATTTATTATGATAAACAACTATGTTTAAGAGAATATCCATGCAACATTTAACAAGCAAAGAGTAGTTACAGATCATTGAATTACGATTATTGCGATACATTTAAGATTTTCATGAAAATAAACAAATCTAAACATCCAAAAAATTACAAAAAAAAAAAAACAAGTAAATGCATTATAATTATACTTAAATACTATGTACTACTTACTATGTCGGGCACCCTTTAAAAACACACACAAACCACATATGCATAAATACATACATACAAATTAGAATTTCGTCAAACATATTTTATATACTAGAATGTTCCATGAAGTTTGATATTTGCTTAATTTTCGTTAGGTTTCATCAAGCCAAATTAAAAAAAAAAAACTATTAAATTTCCCAAACGGTAAATACATTTTATTGCAATTTTTTTTTTTTTAGAATCATACGACCTAGATTTTCACTGGCTCGCATTCTTTGAATTAGAAACATATGTGTATGTATATTTTATGCGCATTTTTTTGAATTATAAGCTGCCATGTCTACTTTCTTTTACAATAATATTTTTTCGTATAACAGTTTGGAAGTACATAATTGGAAAGACGTGAAAAATTTGTCGTAAAACTATTCTGTAAAAAATGTTGGCTACATTTTGCATTGTGCGCCTGCTTGAAAATAAAAAATTCCGAATTTTTTAATTTTATTTTTTGTTTACCTACTTAACGCTTTGGACGCGACTGTACTTTGCAGAAGAAAAAATTGTCGTGTGAGAAAATCTTGCATAAACACAAATGATAAGATATTACCATACATATAAATACACTATATATATTATATACAACTATTGTGTTAAAAAATACATATAAAATTATAATAATAATAAAAAAAAAAAACCATAAATCCCCATCTTATTTTTTCAATTATTTGCGAAGAGTCATGTTAAATCCGTTGCTGGATACTGCTAGCTTAAATCTGGCGGCTCCAGCTTAACCTCGCATCAAGCACGACTCATGCCGCCAACGCCAACAACTGTAGAGGGCATCATCACAGGACCATTAATCGAAACACCTGTACTGCCAATTCCACCATGAAGCTGGACATGCTTGCGGTAGTTTGTAAAGTGTTCCAGATACTGCTTAACGGTGTCCATCGGCTCATACAGGTCGTTCTGTTTAGCGTGCAGCTGCTGTTGACCCATTGCATTCATGATTGTCTGTGTGGTGAAGTAAGTGGGATACTCCTTGGCCACATTGATTCCGAGGAAGCCCTGTAGCATTTCACGAATCATTTCCCAGCAGTACGAGAGAGTTACGCATGGCCTGTACTCAATCTCAATCAGAATGCCTTTGAAGTGTTCCATCATGGTAACGGAGCCAAGCTTTATTACAAAATCACCATACTCAAAGCGGGCGCCGCGCGACTCAATTTTTGTCTGCTTTTTGGAAGTGAACGTGGAAGTCATTTTAAGCATAAGCAGATCAAAGATAGCATCAGCCACAAGGGCCACTTGCTTGCCAGTGCCATTCTCAATTATGGAGAAAGTGGAAGCCGGAAACTCCGAGTCGTGTAGAACATGAACGGCTCGCGTCGGTGTTCCATGCTGTGGGGTTGAGATGAACGTTTCACAGTCTACCAAAAATTGGCCGGCATGGGTGGCGCCCAGTGAGAGTAGGCGTTTGGCCAAGTGATCAATGATGTGGGAACCAGATTTGCCCTCGGGCAATGGATATGGTTGTAGTACGGTCACGCCCATCCTTATGCGGGATTCCAGGTATTGAATGTTTTATTTTTTGTTTTGTTTGTTGCAAGCCGTCCAAAAATTGTAAGGTGTAACAGTTTGTCAAATGGGATATAAAACCAAAACGCACCGAAAAATACCAAATGCTCTAAAGCAGAAAAATAAATAATAATGGCAATTTCTTAACATTTTTCATTTACTGGCAACGCCATCACTTGTCATTGGTAGTATTATTGTGTTTCGAATAAATATCGTTTTAGCCATAACATTATTCCTAAAAGGTGTAGACACTTTCTTCAATTTTCTATTCATTATAATTTTTAATATTAATATAATAAAAAAGCGATCAAAGTGTGCCATCTAAAATTAATATCGATATATTGACAAATCGACATATCGCTACTACGACAGCTCTCTCATTATTTTTACGTAGCTCCTGTCGCTTGTGGGTGGCGAAGTTAAATTGGTGGCGGCCATAAACAACATGACGGAAAAACGAAAACATAAAAGATCGGTAATTATGACAACAATAACAATAAATACGTATTTGAATGTACGTTCTTGAAAAACATAAACCTTTGTCCCTATTTATGCTTACAGAAAGAGGAAATTGCACGCGAGTTCGACTTGCCTGAGCGCAAATCGAAAATAGCAACAATACTAAAGCAAGAAGATCAGGCGTACTGCATATGTCGCACATCGGATTGCTCCCGATTCATGATGTAAAAAAACAACTAACACTTAGCGAACTATTTTTCCACTAACTGTTTTTTTTTTTTTGTGCAGCGGCTGCGATGGCTGTGAAGAATGGTATCACGGAAACTGCATTGGCATCACAGAAAAAGAAGCCAAGCATATCAAGCAGTATTATTGTCAGCGTTGCAAGAAGGAGAACCCTCAGTTGCAGACCGTATTCCGTCTGGTTGCCACCGAGCGTGCAGCGGCCACGGCAGCTGCTGCTGCCTCAGCATCCACAAGCCATACCAGTTTAAGCACCACAGGTTCGTCTGTTAGCCACGCAACTGCATCGGGCTCAGGGTCCGCCCCAAGCAGCTCAAGTGGAAGGAAAAGTAGCACGGTCAAAGATTCAACAAAGCAGGCTAAACGCTGTGGCACATGCGATGGTTGCCGGCGACCAAACTGCAATCAGTGCAATGCCTGCCGTCAACGTGTCGGCCACAAACCACGTTGCATTTATAGGAACTGTGTGAACCAGGCAACTAGTCAAAATCAACCAGCATCAACGTCAACGGCGGCGAGTCGAAAACGTGAAAGAAACAGGGAGTCGCAGCAGCAACAAAAGCAGCGCAAGGCCAAAGTAGTACGTGAGGCTAGTCCGGAGGTATTTGTTAATCCGGAGTTGGTTGGCTTACGTCAGTGTCATGGGCCCGCTTGCCGTTCTCAGGCGCGACCGCAAAGTAAATACTGCAGCGACAAGTGCGGCTTCAATCTTGCCACCAATCGTATATTCCAGGTGCTGCCGCAGCGTCTACAGGAATGGAATCTGACGCCATGCCATGCCGCCGAAGAGAATCGCGAACAGCTCGAGGTCATACGACAAAAACAATCGAATGTCCGCTTTGCACTCGCCGAGCTGGAAAAGCGCGTCGAGGAGCTCACCATGATAGTGGATCGGGCAAACCGAAGCCAGATCGAAACTCAAAAGACTCAAGACAATGGCGATGCGGAAGATGAGCAAAGCATGTATTGTATCACCTGTGGTCATGAAATACACTCGCGCACCGCCATCAAGCACATGGAGAAGTGCTTCAACAAATATGAATCACAGGCCAGTTTTGGCAGCATTTTCCAAACGCGCATGGAGGGTAACAATATGTTTTGTGACTTTTACAATCCGGCAAGTAAAACGTATTGCAAGCGTTTGCGCGTCCTCTGTCCAGAGCACAGCAAGGATCCCAAAGTAAGCGATACGGATGTGTGCGGTGCTCCACTCGTTCGCAATGTATTCATTCCCACCGGTGAGTTTTGTCGTGCACCCAAAAAGAATTGCTTCAAACACTATGCCTGGGAGAAGATTCGTCGTGCTGAGATCGATTTGGAGCGTGTGCGTCAATGGCTTAAAATGGATGATTTGATGGAGCAAGAGCGCCTACTGCGACAGCAGCTTAGCTCGCGTGCCAATTTGCTTGGCCTGATGCTGCACTCCACCTACAATCACGAGGTGATGGGCGAGCTTGTGCGCAAACAGAAGGAACACTTTGCCGAACTCGAGAAGGCGAAGCGTCGACAGGTGCAAATGCAGCAGCAGCAGCAACAACAACAGCAGTTGCAGCAACAGCAACAACACCAACAACCGCAAAGCCATCAAGAATTATTAATGCAACATCAGCAGGAATTGCTATGGCAACAGCAACAACAACAGCAACATCAACAAGAGATTTTGAATTTGCAGATGCAGCGGGAAGAGCAGCAAAAAAATGAAATGAATGTTGAAATGAAAATGCACAAGCAATGACATAAAAAAAGGAAAAAAATGAAAAAGAAAAAAAGCAAGAAAAAGAACAACGACGACGAGGATGAGGATTCATCGTAGATTGTAATTAAGTAGTTTTGTAGTAACTAAAATTAGATTCCTGTCATTGTACTTTTCTCATTGAGCTCCACACATACACACTCCTCACACAGACAAACACGCACTAAACAAAGAGCTGTAAATTTTTATATGTTTACAATATAGTGCACCTGATCACCATGGATATACAAAACATATATATGTATATCTATATTATTTTTGTAACCATCAGCAACCTGATCAACACTGCCACTTTCTGTCTGTCATTCACTATCTCTCTCTCTCTCTCTCTCTCTCTCTCTCTCTCTCTCTCTCTCTTTCCTTCACTTTTGAATCTTTGTTGCTCTGTGTCGTGTACCGAAAAGGTTGCTAAGTGCCACATGCACACATTGGTGTCGCGCCCTCCTGGTTGTTATTGAAAACTAAGCATCAAACATGTTTTTATTGATAGCAACCTGTCGGCGATTCACAATGTGCCAACCACCCAATTGTATATCATTCACACATTCAAATTCCATAAACTTTTAGTTAAAGCATTTAATAAAGCTTGATTCTTTTGACCTAAACTAACTGTCATTTCATTTTCCATTAATCGGTCGAACCTAAAGATATCTGTTTAGAATTAACCATCTTAATCTCTTACTAGTATTGTGATCTTAAATCATGATACAAAACTATTGACACATAATTATGATCTCACATTTAACATATTTCTTTTTATTAGAATCTTAACAATAATCTGTTAAAAGTTCTAAGCAGTTTCTGTTCTTTGAGCTTATCACATACGATGAAATATTTTAATTGTAGTTACGTCCTCTTTTATTCAACCTATTGAATCAAAAACAATTATACTACCCGTTGTTTACGCTCTATCTTAATGTAAGCTTTTTTAAAAAACAAGGCGATAGGATTTAGGTCAAAACCAAATTGATTGATAAATAAAAAGATAAATTGTATATTAGGAAAACAAAAAATTAAAAGCGTCTTAATTATATATTGTGAATATTTTACATTATTATAATATTATAGCCGTAGGCGATTCGACAAAAAATGACTTTATTTCATTATTTTTAGCTTATTCCTGACATAAAGACAATATAGTGTTGAACAGTTCTTTCAGCTTAGTATTAAGGAAACATTGTCAATAAATGTCAAGATTTTTACCCAAATTAAAAAAAAAAAAAAAAAAAACAAAAAACGAACATGCCATCCTTGTGTTAAAATGTTGGGCAGGTGAATGATACGTTCTTAAGGGACTACGATGCGGAACAATAACCATAACCACCAAAAAACATTACCAGATACAATAGGTCTGTTTGATAGTAGAAAGTGTAGTGTAGTGCAGGGCAGAACAGAACACGAAAAATACAACTCTGAAAATTTTAAGTGTGTGTGTGTGCGTGTACAACAACCGTTGTAGACAGTACCAGATTAGAAGCAACTCGAAACCAGGTAGGCCGGGATTTGGTCATGTTGACATTTGGAAATGTTGTAGATATTTGGCAATTCATATTTTCTATACTTTCTACACAACTCGAAAAATTAGACACACGATTTTGTATACAACATTCGATCTAATAATTTTTGCGTCAAAAAATCACAACGCGGTTCATCCGAGACGGTGTAAGCCATATATATTTAACTAGAAGATATATGTATATGCGGTTGATGTGCTGAACTTTCAAATTAAAGCGCGCGCGATTCGAAAGTTTTGTGGGTCCGCATGTGAAAAAAAAAACAAACTAAAAGGTTTAAATTATTAGTTCGCAGCGGCTGAACTCTTTCTACGTTTCGGCTATAAAAGTGACAACCAAATAACGAATTTTCAAAACTGATCAATTTGATCTGTCAATCAATCAGTCAATCTAACCGTCTAGCACGCACTTTCAAATTGTTTATTCATTGCTGTTGCGTTTTTTTAAAATCGTGGACTTCTAAGAGGTGTGTAAGTTTTCTCTTATATTTTGATTTGGCAAAACAAAAAAATGTTCTCGTTTTCTTCTGCAGTTTCTATTGGATTTGTGTTATATCGAAATTATACTTTTTCCGAATTTGATTTGTGTTATTTTTGTGTGTTTTGTCTGTCTCCTGGTGCCAATCATATGCAAAGTGTGCTCTCTTGTTTCAATTGCCCTCGCCTCGTCCAGGCGCACCGCACCACCTGCATCGAAATAAATAAAAAATAAAATAACACCTGCCCCACAGCTCTGCAGCTAGGCTGGCCCCAAACCTTCAAAATTAGACAGGTAAGTGGCATGACTTTTTTGGCACTTGATTTTCGAGTGGCAATAACAAAATTTTGATTTGCAACTACTTCACGACTTGTCGCATGTGCAGCAAGCTTTTTTCACTGTACTTCTGTGAGGGCAATACCGTTCTATTAGTTCTTATCTGGATTATTTCTTTAACCTAATGATTTACGAACTGGCATTCCGAACTATAGCAGATAGAAATCGCCATGTCTGACAGTTGCAAATATTATCTTATGTAAAAAGTGAGTACGTACTAGGAAATGAGACGAGAGGAAAACTCTGTTGGGAAACGGATGTTTAAAACTTTGTGGAATAACTATAAACGAAGTAACACTTGAAATAAAATATCATTTTAAATAACACGCACAAAGCAAAATCAACTTACAGTAAATTACAAAAAAAGGAAAATAAAACTTTGCTCTTTAAGTCTCAACATAAAATGTCATTTTGATCAGATACTGATATTGAATATTTCGAACTTCTTTGTTTTGAAAATAATCCTTTTTTGTTGTTTTGCTAGACAGTGTAAGTTTAACGTACAGATGCGTTTACATATACATTTTTTAAGGGCACATTCTAGGCATATTTATTGTTAAACAAATTCATTGTGCTCGATTGCATGTACGGCCGACTCATTTGATGGCATTTGAGGCGTTCATTGATTGTTTTCCGATGGGGTTTGTCAACGTTGCAATAATAACAAAAAACAACAACAACAATACGTGACGTTGCCCTGGGCACTCTTGTGGCTCCTGGTTCCATTTGTCCATCTGTTGGCATTGCTAGGCCAAATGTGCTCCTGCTCCTGTTCACATTTGTTGTTGTTTACTGTTGTCGCCCACTTTCACTTTCCGATCGATCTAACAATAATTCAGTTTCAATCAAATCGCTTCATGATTATTTGTTGTTGCTTTTTAACATACATACTTGAGCGCTGTTTGCATATGAGACTGTGAATTCGAATTCAAATGCAAATGCGAATTCGACTCCGTCTGCGACACGCGATGCTCCAAAACGAAGTTCGTTCAATAGCAACAACTTAACACTCAATGCACCCTTGGCACTAAGAACATTTCACTCAACACCAATCACATCCCGCAGCTGCAAGCTGGCGTCCGTCCATAACGAAAATAGCCGAAGCCGCACCATGCGAAAAGTCTGTGACTGTTTTGAGTGTCTAAGTGGCGTTTCAGGCGTGGAGGCGGAAAATGGGAAACAGCGACGTCGCTGTCGAAACGTGCCACAGCGCACTCAGCAGCAACAAAGGCATCATAATCAAAAGCAATCGGAGGAGTTTAACTATGTACGGTGCCAAAGGCCATTTATAGAGCCGTTGATCAAAAGCCATCACAAAGAAAGGAACAAAGATAAAGATAAACTCAAGACTATGGCCAGTGAGAAAACGAACGCTCAGGAGAGACGCATCTACGAGCTGGACCAGAATGTCGAGCGATATTTCGAAGTTCGTAAGGTAAGCAATTGTTGTTATCGCTAATATTATCGTTATCGGTTGCTCTATACATATGTACATACATATATCAGCGCCTGGGTAAAGGCGCCTACGGCATTGTGTGGAAAGCCACGGACAAGCGGCAGAAGAGCACTGTAGCTCTCAAAAAGATCTACGATGCGTTCCGTGATGAAACTGATGCACAGCGCACCTATCGCGAGGTATCCTTTTTACGCGCTTTCCGACATCATCCCAACATTGTTCGTTTGCTAGATATATTCAAGTACGTGCAATGCATCTTCATCCTCTTTCGCATTTAAACAAATTTACTTAACTCAGGGCAAGCAATGATTTGGACTTTTATTTGGTGTTCGAGTACATGGATAGTGATTTACACAATGTCATCAAAAAGGGTGATGTCCTTAAGGACATACACAAGCGATTCGTCATGTATCAGCTGATCAATGCAATCAAATATATGCACTCTGGCAACGTTATTCACAGGGATCTCAAGCCAAGCAATATTCTGATCGATAACAAATGCAGGTAATTTGGTATTCTGCCTTTTTTACTGATTTTTGTGCGTAATAATATCTTTGATTATATCTAGGCTTAAAGTAGCCGATTTTGGACTGGCGCGGACATTGTGTCCAAATCGACGTGGCAATGCCGAGGACGACAGCAAGGATGATTTTAAAAAGGAAATCTTGCTAACAGATTACGTTGCAACACGCTGGTATCGTGCACCCGAAATTTTGGTAGCCAGTCGCAGGTGAATGTCAGGATGAAAAAAAAAATCCTATCTTTGAATATTTGCCGGTTCTTTATAGATATACAAAGGGCATAGATATGTGGAGTTTGGGCTGCATTCTGGCCGAGATGATACTCCAGAAGCCGCTTTTTCAAGGCTCCAGCACGATCAATCAGGTGTTTTATGTGGTTTGGTCTAAAAAGATATTACTAGGCAACAAGAATTTTAATTTTTAAATTTGAAACCCATTTGGAAATACTATATGAAGATCGCCAAAAAAATCATAAAAACAGTACTAAAAAACTTGTTGCTTAGGTTAGTTTACAGTAGTACTGCACTAAGTAATCTTTTGTGTCTTAACAGATTGAAAAGATTGTGAATGCGTTGCCAGATGTTACAGAACGTGATATCGAATCGATTGGCGCCGGCTTTGGCTCGACGTTGCTCAGCAAAAAGATTGTGCGGGATCGCCGTCACTCGCTGGATGACCTGATGCCCGGTTGTTGCGACGAAGCCATGTCGCTGGTCAAGTCGCTGTTGGTTCTCGATCCGGATGGTCGGCTAACGGCCAAGGAGTCCATTGCTCATCCGTATGTGCTACGCTTTCGCAGCGCCTCGGCAAATATGGAATTGCGCACAGATATCAAGCCGTCGCTCAATGATGATATTCGCTACTGTGTAAAAGAGTATCGCGCCTCACTGTACGATATGATCTCGCCCGAGCTGCGTTCCAGTGCACACAACAAAAGCTCCACAGCAAAGACTTCAGTCGCAAAGACCACCGATATGCAGCCAGTGGCAGCGACGCGTAGCATAAGATCCGTTAAAAAATCCAGGTAAGACGGTTATTTTTTTTGTTTGGTGGTTTGTTTGGCGAGGCAGGATGAAAGTTAGGTGAATTGTAAGTGTGTGTGTGTGAGCTTCTCTATCTGCTGGCTCGCTTTTCCAGATATCATCAATCGTAACATCAACGCTCATTGTCATCCTCAACAATGATGGCGACAAAACGAAAACTTCAACAACGTTTTAATCCAACAAAAGTGAGCAGGAGACATCCGAACCCGAACCTCAACCACAAACCTTATATTTTGCTCAACGTATTTCTCGTCACTTAACATAGTATTCCTTAAAGTCTTGCAATGAAGAACTTAAAGATTAATACTAAACGGGTTGGCTGTAGAATATAGTATAGTATGCTGTAGAATTTGTCTTTTTAGTATAAACAATGTACATATTTTTATATTTTATTCATGTATTTAGTTAACTTTTGTAAATAATGTGTACTTAATTAATGTTTTGTTTTTGTAAGGAAATTGTAAGGCTTTACAATTCTTTAATTCACTAAACTAAATATGTACATATTTCTATCGCCATGCGGCATTACTTTAAAAATAAACATAAGATAAACAAGTTAAAGATATCGTCTCTATACGCTTAAAACAATCCACCAATTTCTTCGCCACTTGATTTGATTATGCTCATCCATCTCCTCCTCCTTAGTATTCCAATACCTGTTGGCAAAAATATGCTTGTAGCTGAAAACATTAATCTTGTTAAGCAAACTGCATCTAGTTTCACCAAGAGCTGGGTGGTTGAACAGCGCAAGCAACAGAAGCAGCAGCAGCAAAAAAAAGGACAACTAAAACATCAGTATCTGCAGCAACAAATATATGATCAGCAAAAACAGTTGGTGGAGCAAGAACAACAACAGTTGGATCGTACTCAACGCCATTACAAAGACATCGTGCACTTGTGTCACAGTGTTTCAATGGAAGCCACAAAGGTGCCGCTGCGTCAAGAGCTGGTTGAAAAGAGGAAAGCGCATAATAATAATAATGGTGGTAATTTGTGGCAGGCACCAGTTGCGTCACAGGCGCAGCCAGTAGCGCTGCGTCTGGCGATGGAACCGATGCCTGTGCCCAGTTCCGCACCCGATCCCACCCCATTACGACTGTGTAACCATATGCCTGCCAAGCCGTCAGCGTTGGATTTAATTGGCGGTCAGCCGCGTATTCGTCTCTTGCCCAAAGAGCACAAAGAGCGACATTTGGTCAACACGAAAAGTGCAACGGAGCAGGTCAAAAACGAGCCGAAAGTTCCAACGAAGTCAGCTGAGCCAAAAAAAACTTCGGACGCCGATGTTGTCAATTCTTATGGCCAAAAGTGGAAAACTATGGATTCATTGATGCAGCATGAGCTGGATCCTCAACATCTACAGCAACATCGCAGCGAGCAGCTGCTTAAGGACAAAAATAAACAAACACTCCGGCAAGTAGCTAGCGAGGATAAGGCTTTGAGTACTTCAACCGCATACTTTTGCTTCAAGTCGCGTCTTAGCCTACTGCAGCAGGAGATGGACAAATGCAAGCGACAGATTTTCAACTATGTTCATGACAATCAACAGGTGCTCCACGAGCAGAAAGTGCGCGAACAGGTTGAGCAATTGTTGTTATCAACGAAAACGCCAATGCCAGCGCTAACAACATCGACATCGACGACACCATCGCAGCCGCCACTGCCACCAGTCAAATCGCCGCAAAGTGATTCGGGTGTGGAGGTGGATCTGGTTGCAGCTCGCAGTGGTAGCAATTCCAAGCTGGAGCGCGACAAACAGAAGCAGTTGCAATTGCGCGAATTTCTTGCTCGCGACGAAACCAATGCCAACGTTTACGATTTGCCAGATATCAACAATATCTACAAGTCTCGCAGCCGTCGTTTTCATTCCACAACCGAATCGATGCCAACGTTGGCAGTAATGCCTAAAAAGGGTGACGGCGATGCCTGCGTCCTTGGCCAAAAGAAATCGCGATCCGAACCGCGAATGTATTCCAATTATTTTCCAGAATCTGGCACACAACAGCATGCCAGGCATGACAAGCAGTCGAAGAAAAGGTATGATCCCTATTCGGAACATCTGCGCATTCAGGACGCAATTTTATATGGTAACTTCGATCCGAAAAATAACGAGCAGTACCATGCAACTCGTAAGTAGCATACAAACATATATGTCCCATGCATTTAAAAAAATTATAATAATAATAAAAAAAAAATAAAAAACTGTGTTGAATTATGCAAATAAATAAAACAATAAATTGTTTCATTTTCATTTATAATTAAAACATTGAAGAAGCTACAAGATAAAATCAGCTTTGACTAGAGTCTAGGTTCAATTTCATAAAAGTAAAAACCAAATATATAAAATAAAATACATACAGAATGAAAAATCATCTTAAATTAAATAATACACGATTTGTTCGATTATACGATTAATTATTAAATAGGATTCTTTGCATAAAGCGAAGCTCAAGGGGACAAGAAAAATCTTCGTTATAAAGAATGAATTTCTTATATACTATTAGAAAACTTCGTTGTACGGATGTTCGTAAAAGGAAAGTTCGAATATATATACTTATTTCACACATACTTAGTTATCTTGCACGAATTTCACTGAGAAGTTTTTATTAAGCATAGTATAATAGAACTAGCAAGTATCAGCAACAATTATATTTTAAAATACATAATATGCGTTTGTGTATACATAGTAAATACTACATGCAACGTTTAATACAAAATTGAACACAATAAAGCTCTATATATATCGAATGATTATATAGTACCAAGCATCAGAATGAAAATTGATCTTAAATGATATATGTAATACGCGATTTGTTCGTTTATACGATCAATTATTATAATAATAATACTTAGAATGAATTATTCGGCCTGGTTGTCCACATATTTTTTTGTCCTCTAAGCTTTAGTAAACACGTGTATGTTTATAATAAAGATCAATTAAAAATTCGTTTGCAAAGTACTAGTACTAGATACGATAAAATCCATCTAATTACAAATTCAATGATTGCTAGAGAATTTCATATTTGACCTACATGTTTTGTGTTTGTCTCTAGCCACACCACAAACTATTTGTATAAATAAGCTTAGTAAATTTATATATTATTTGTATTGGAATTACAATTTGTCTATTTGATTGGAAGCGGCGTTTATAAATTTTGCATCCGCATGTATATATTGTAAAGTGCTTTGTATATGGAAAAAGGGTAGCAGTTGTCCGTTTGAGGGTGTGTTGCTACAACAGTTAGAAGATTTAATGCCGCTGTGGCAACTGCCACAATATTGGAAGATCCAAATCGATTGTTTTGCATATTGAACATTTTCATCGTATCCGAGCTTTATGTTTTACGCTTCTGTTCTAACTGCTGCTGGGGCAGCTCCTCTTGCAGCTGAAGTATGTGCTCCAGCGGCTGTGGCTTGCCGTCCTTATCAATGAGCGCTGGCTGCACAATGCCATCTTTGCGCAGCTGCTCCAATAAATTGACTAGCTGCAGTGCCTCGTATTCCTTTTGCTCCTCGGACATTCCTTCAAGCGGGTTATGCTTGGCCTGTTCGACACAACCCAGCACTGGATTGAAGGATTGCTGCTGCTGCTTGTACTCCTCGGTGTCGCTGTCCTCGCTATCCGATGAGTAGTCGGTGCCCTCAATGCGCCGACAATCAAGAACGCCACGTTTGGCAAACAAGCCAGCCGCATTGCCGTAGCCCGTATATTTGATCATGCGACCAACATCTTCCTTGCATAATATAAATAGCAGTTCGGCAGCTAGGTCGCGTAGTATCATGGCGGGCAACGTAAGGAAGCGGCACAGATGATTGCGCAGCTCATTGCCAATCTCTGGCCGCCTGCTAACATCCTTCAGTGGCGGCAATATCTCAGCACGCAAATAATGACGCTGAATGCGATCGCTACGCGCACATTTCACCAGCACCGTCAGCACGGGCGACATAAGCTCGTGAGAGGTAGCCCCCGTGTCCTGCTGGGCGAGACCACTGCGTAAATAGTCTAATAGGAACGACAGGCAGCGCACGTTGCGCTTCTCAAAGCACAGGGCACAGCACTTGCGCGTGAGCTGTGCGGCACCAGCAGCACTCTCGGTTTCTGTCTCTGCATCCGCGTTGCTACACTTAAGCGTGAGCTCTGTGAGGCAGCTACTCGATATGTTTGTTAGCAGGTTTATTGCGTGTGACACAACAGCGCGCTCCCTTTCTGTCGAGAGACTGCCAAAGCGCAACAGGAGTTCGCGCAGCACGCCCGTCAAATGAAGACTTTGGATCTCGCACTCGTTGGGACTCTTGTCTGGCGCACTGGTAATAGTAAACATTACCTTGAGCAGCTCACAAATAATGTTTAGTTGCTCGTCACTGGTGGCAACAGCAGATTCCGTCAACTTATCGTCCAGCCACTTGGTCATATAGGTCAGTCCATTGAGATCGATTTGGAGGCGAGTGCGCGCTGTTGGCTCCAGTGCGGTAAGTAGAAACAATAGCTTCATATCATAGTACTCCAATGCGCTCGGATACCGAGTCGATGAGGCGCTGGCCAAACGCTTTACTATCGCATCGAGACAGGTTTTCTGGCGCAAACACTGACGCCGACAGTCAGCACTTTGGTATATTAGGTTACAGAGGCATTTAAGTGACTCGGCAATTATTTCCGCCTGGGAATCGCTTAGGTGAGGTTCAGGTTCATCTTCGGTTTTGGTGTTTAAGCGTGCTAGTGATAGCAGGGTATCCAGCTCCTGCTCAATGAAGTGCGTTTGAAGGCTGAACTCATCGCGGGTCAAAATGCGGGCTGTGTTCAGGCATTTCGTGTGCATCGCCGCCAACGTTGAATCATCGAGTATACCGAATATGGCCAGCCATAGGTCATGCCACTGGTTGTCCGTGTGAAAGCTGTCGAACACCAGCAAATCCGCGTACTGCGGGCGTCGGCCGATTATGATTTAAACTTATTAGTCACAACAAAAATAAAATGTGGGTATTGTGATCGCGATTTTTACCTTACTATTAAACTGGCTGAGTATGCCATCGATGTGGGCGGTCTCCTTGCGTTCAAGTCGTTTCAGCTGCTCCGCATCCATGATGCCGACTGTGACAATCTAGCCAGTCCCAATGTTTGCTAATTGGATTTTGATTTAATTTAATTTGTAATTGCAATTGAATGTCAATAATTTGGAAGTACTAAAATATACTAAAAGAAACTGCAAAAATACCAAAAAATTTTCGCTTACAGGTGTGACCAAGTTAGAATGCCGAACACAAGAAGAACTATTTATATACCAACAGTCGACAGAAAAATATAAAACATATAACACCAAGTTAAAACAATTATCAATTACAAACTGTTTCATTGATTATTGCTTAGTTTACAATTCATGCTTATAAATGACAATTGCATAGTACACCGAAATTAATAAAATCACTTGCAAAACACCTTACATTTATCGATAGCAAAAGTTGAGATAAAAAGTATCGTTAGATTTGATTTACATTTCGCTGTTGCATTAAGCAACGAAATAAATAGAGAATATATTTTATTACAAAAAATACATGTTCAGTGTATACATTTATGCGTAATATAGGTTTGTTTTGATTTTGTAAAAATATAAATATGATTGTAAAAAATAATACGTAATAATTAAAAGATACCATTTGAGTTGGCTTATGCTTGTTTTTTGTTATCTTCTTACTTAAATATAGATAGTTTTCGTAATTACATATGATAGTAGTCGACAAATTCGACGGATCTACGACGCCTATAGCAGATTGGATCCAATCTAACTGGCTTCCACTTCTTCTTTTTCTACATAAATTCGCGTAAATGCAGTAAGAAAAACGTTGGAAAAAAGGAATAGAAAGAAAATAATAATAAACAGTTAGAAATAAATGCTTGTAATAATAAACATAATTATATTAATAATCGTAATAATGTAAATAAAATGGGAGTGAAAATTTTACAGCCAAAGCCGTTAGTTATACATACTCGAAATCAAAATTACTAATTATGAATGATATTTTCTTCTTCTCGTTGTAAATTTGGTCTATCTATAAGCTATGTATGTATTTAGTATATGTATATTTGTATGTAGTAACCAAAGGATCTGTCGTATACTTCACATGCATGCATATAAGCAATAATAGTCAGTTAGGATTTGATTGGCGGTAGCGCAGTCTTATATAGCATACAAACGAATCACTGAATGTTTAGGCAAATTGTGTGAATGAACTGCCACCAAATAAAACATGCATGTATGTATGTACATATGTATTAAAAGAGTACGACAGAATGGTTTTTTTTTTTTTTTGCATGTACTATGTAAATAGTAGATGATGGTGACACACATATGTAAATTATAAAATGGAATTTTGAAAAAATGGAATGTGATGAAAGCAAACCACAAATAAGATAATACATCATTACTAATTGTAATATCTAAATACATGTATGTATGTATCTGCATGTGTAAATAAATTTAAAAGGTTTAGTTTGGAATGCGTTTGAAAGCCTCGTAGCATGCATTTGCCACCGGTTACAACTAGTCACACTGGGCAGTTGCTTGAGCATTGATTTTTTTTTTTT
The DNA here is from genome assembly GCA_030179655.1 of Scaptomyza flava. Classification (NCBI taxonomy): domain Eukaryota; kingdom Metazoa; phylum Arthropoda; class Insecta; order Diptera; family Drosophilidae; genus Scaptomyza; species Scaptomyza flava. The sequence continues at coordinate 10,953,846 of JARNME010000314.1, forward strand.
CATTAAAATTTTTTCATTTATCACTTGGAATGAGATTACTTGTCTTTTTTCTTTTGTTGAGCAGAGCAACAGCGGTTAAAATTTAGCAGAGTAATAATTGGTTTTGTTTATGTTTGTGTGTTCGTGCATGTATGTGTTGTGCGAATGTATGTGTACCATGTCCAAAAAATTCCAGACCGGATTGGAATGGAATGGACTGGACTGGGCCAGGCCCTTACCAGACGCGTATCGCGCTCTTGGTTTGGTTTTATGTAGTAGGTTTACAAGTAAATAATAATAGTAAAATAGTAATAAGAGTAAAGTAGTAGTAGTAGCAGTTGCAGTTTGTCATAGTGCATTGGCAGTACACAAGAGCTCATACACATAGAACTACAACAACAGCAACAGCAACATAAACAACAACAACAACAACAGCAACAATAATTGAAGTTTAACTAAACTGTAGCACTGGCCGGCGGCTGTGGAGCTGCTGGTGGTATTATGTTTGGTATGGCAACGACACAGGCGCCGGCGCGTGGAAACGACATGGGTGCCAATTCGTTCCAGGCATTGCGCACCGGATCATATTCCTCGACACTCTTGAGCGCATGATTATTATCGTAGCCTCCAACGACAATCAAACGATCTCCAAGCAGTGCACAACCAATTGCGTCGCGCCCCAAGGCTAGCGAGCAAATCTGTTAAGAAAATTTTATATGGTTATAATTATCAAGAATTGGTAATAAATAAGCATACCAGTGTCCATGTATCGGTTACTGGATCATAACGCTCTACAGTTTCGGTGCGACACACCATCGGATTGCTGGCTGGACAATCGTGTCCGCCCAAGGCATAGAGAAATCCATTTGCAACAGCAACCTGCAGCAGTTAAAGCAAATTTAGGAGATGTCAGGATAAGAGGTTAGGCTAATGCTTACGCCAACGCCGCCGCGACGTCGATTCATTGGCGCCAGCAGGCTCCATTTGTTGGTATGCGGATCATAGCATTCAATGGATCGATGGCAAACAGAACCATCGCGTCCGCCTACAGCATAAAGGCGGCCGCCAAGTACAGCAACACCAGCTGTTGAGCGCATCGATGACATCGGCGCCACATAGCTCCAGGTGCGCGCAATCGGATCCCAGCTGAAATCACGATTTAAAAACTTCTGTTTGATGATTTGAAAAAGCTTTTGAGCTTACCGTTCAACGGTGTTCAGGTAGCTCCAACCATCGTGTCCACCAACCGCATATAGCGGACCCTCCAGCACCGCAACGCCGAGGCCATGACGCGGCGTTGCCATTGGATTGAGTGGCACCCAGGCCATTGTATTAAGATCTAGGCTCTCCACAGTATGCAATGTCTTGAGGCCATCACGTCCGCCAACTAAAATTAGTTTATCCTCCATGACAGCGGCACCAAATTGCAAACGACGACCAGTCATATGTTTCCACTGAGTCCACTTGTCCAAACGCGGACAGTAGCTCTCAATGGTGATTACGCCCTTGTGGGAATCCATTCCTCCTACAGCCAGCAATCGGCCGACAGTCGATTTGCGCGGTGTTGTTCTTTCGGTGGCAATGCGCGAACGACGATCGGGCATAAGATGCCATTTAAAGGCCTCCATCACCAGTTGTTGGCACTCGTTGCCGCTGCACACGCTCTCCACGTGATCCATGATGAATGACGGCTGTAGCAGTGGCAGACGCACCAATGCAAGCAGCTCGGCAATATGCTGCTCACGATTGGGAGCGTCGTGGCGCACCCACGACATTAGACTGTGAAAGACATCCTGTTCGGATGGCACATTGAGATCGTCGCTGCAGAGCAGCTTGCCCAGCTGATTGGCGTTTAGTTGAAAGAACTCCTGATTTTGACACACCTGCATAAAGTACTGACAGGTGTACGCCTGCGCCAATCGCAGCAACGTTGTGCAGCTCTGCTGCTCGGCAAAAAAAGCAAAGCCCAGACAATTGGATGGATGCAGTTGGCGTGCTAGAAAATTGCAGCATGCAGTCACCACCGATGTCAGCTGCAGCAGACAGGCTGTGGCCAGCAGCGTTTCGACTGTATCTTCGCGCAGCTCAATGAATCCTGTATAGCAATATTGCACAAGAAGCTGCAGTGCATCGCCATGTACCTCACCCAAGGTAACGTCGTTCTCTTTGGTCTCGCGCAGCGATCCCGTAAACATTGCCGAAAAGTATGCACTCGAAGCTGATAGCACCAAGCGATGAGCGGGCACTCTGTGGAAAATGGCAAAACATGTGCATTAGAAACAAAAGTCATTGATTGAATACCATTCATTATTGAAAAAATCTTAGCATGACATTTTCTTCACTAATATATACATATCACAGCCCATTAAACCAAAAGAATGTGAATAAAAATAATATGGTAACATTACATAAAAAAAAAACTAAATACAAATTTAAACACATCTTCAACTTGTCCCTCAGCTGTCAATGTGCGCAATAACAATTCAATTATGATCCACTGTGCAGAGCACACATCAATCACTTGCTCTTGCACGCTCGCTCTCTCAGTTGATCGAAAATTCGAAATGAACGCTCGCTAGCTCACGAAAGCACATAAGAGAGAGAGAATATGCAGCAAAGACAATTAGTGTGAGGCGTTGTGTTTACTGTTGGAATTGTGTTGCTGCTTCGACCGCTGCCGCTGCGGGTGATGCTGCTGCTGCTGCTGCCGCTATTGCTGCTGTTAATGGACTGGTGTACACGAATGCGAATTCGACATGAGAGACAAAGAACGGAGTGAAGTGCTCTAAAGTGAAGGTCAGACGTATGGCCCGGCCTGAATTGCTAAAGAGCCAAATAGGTTGCCACGGCAAGAGTGTGGTAATGGAACCGGAGGGGGGAAGACAAGGGTCTGCAAGAAATTGCTTTTGCGCATTGCAACAACTTTCCAATCTTTGTCTACTTGTACTTTAACTGTGTGTACGCGTGTGTCTATGTGTGTGTGCGTGTGTGTGTGTGTCTGTCAGTATTTGTGTTCATTTTTGTCCACTTACCGTTTGCCATCGATGCCAGCGATGAGCACGACATCGCAAAGCTGCTGACTTTCCACATAGAGCTGCATCCGCTTCAATACACCGTCCGCATGATCGCGACAGCGAAAGAACTCTTCCTGGCTGCCAGCGGAATTAAGGCTTACCAGGCTATAGTCCCGGGATAAAGACTCCAGCGTGTTTTCGGCCATCATCGATATGTGGCCTGATGTTGAGGCTGTCGAGTCCCGGCTGGGACTCTCTTTTTGGTTTACGTTCCCGTTTACATTTACAGAGGACATTTTGTTGTTGTATTTTTATTATTTTCAAACTGTTAGTTGTTAGCTGCTTTATTTTTGCCGTTGTTGTTCTATTCCTTCGTCTTAGTGCATCGCATTTGTTGCACTTTGCAGTTGTTTACTGACGACGCGCACACGTCTGCGTTGCAGCGCCTAGTTTAACTGACTGTTGGGCTTTTGTTGTTGTTATGAAGCGTGGTAAGCTGTTGCTTTGTTTAGTTGCACTTGCACTCACACATAAGATATACTTAGCAAGGTAGCCTCACTTGCTCTCTTGCTCACACGCACTCATACTTGCATTTAAAGTCACACATACATATGTATATACAACTCCAACTATAACAGCGCAACGCCGTCGTCGCTGTCAACGTCGTGTATCGTCGCCCTCTCGCTGTCAACAAACAACTGCGAATTTTACAGCAACGCACATACAATGTACACACAGACGGAAAAGACTGTCGCAGTAAGCGTCGCTGCTTCTGGTCGCGTCACGCAGACAAAGAAATTTTACTGCGTCCGGATCTGCTGCGCCGCTGCTTTGCTTTTGCATTTAGTGCAATTGCAATTACACAGGAAATACATTCATAATTACTGGCAATTGCGTACTGAAACTGTATCCGTGACTAAGCATAACAACCAACGCACTGACACAGCTTAATAAGAAAAACTAACTACAGCTGTATATTTATGTATTACATTTTTTATTGGCACACAGCAGCAGACTAACAACAACCGTAACAACAATAATAGCATTTAATGTTTTCATTTTGCTTGTAGTCGTCACAGGCGACAACGGTGTTGCCAACCAAAGCTCAACTGTGGTAAATAACTGGGGCTTTGCTAATGGCGTTGCCACATCTTTAAAAGCATTTACAATTGAAAGAAGTTTGCAATTTCATTTTCTCGAATAACATTTGCTTTAATTTTAAACTTTTAAATTATGTTGTAATTAATTAAGTTGTAACAAAACTTAGTTTCCCTTCTTGACGTGGTCGGGTAAGGCCAAAGTGAACAAGGAGAGATTTTCCAAGAATTCAATGTACAGAGCATGCTCGCGTGTAGTAGCTAGATCGGATAACTTTCTGACAAAGTCATGTGTGATGCCCATTTCTTCAAGCAGCTCCTGAATCAAGATTTGCAGATTTTCATCAAGTAGGGATGCGTCAATAGCGAAGCAGTCTTCACTCCAACCGTTTCTATACAGTGAAAGGTCCTTTATGTCAAATATTTCATATTCTGGACACTCCGGATCAATCACATCCATCTCTGCTACTTCATCTTCAAATGCGGTAGGCTTGAATTCGCAAAACATGGAAAACAGTATGCCATTTCGTTTGATCAATATCTCAAACTTCGGAACACTTCGCACCGCACACGGCCCGCTTGTTTCCTCACATTCACGTGGTACACTCTTGCTAACATTAAAAAATATGTTAATACGCGCGTCAGACGTCTCCTTTATTAGCTCCACCAAGGATCCAGAAAAGTGGGCCGTAAAGCCATCAACAATGCACGGTGACTCCAGATCCATTTGAACATGACGTTCCGCCAGAATTTCACCTGTTACAAACTCAAGTAAATTGCGCTGTGCTGGCGTTATTGGAATGGGATTCGAAATCTCCTCTTCCTTCGGCACTGGATGCATTATGGGATTGCCTTTAAACTTTTGCAGTTTAGTTACAGCAACCGAGACTGAGCGTTGGATGTTGGCCAAACGATGGTTAACCAAAGCGCTTCGACTCAATTTTAACAATTTCAGAAAGCTCGACATTTTTTTACACGAAATAATATTTTGTTGACAAAAAAAAGAAAATTTTCTTCGGTAACTGGAAAAGTATGTTTGTCATTAAATGATTTGAGAAGCTCACAGTTTCCAGTACGAAGAATCGAAATTCTAAGCTTGCTGAGACTGCACCTCAAAAAGTTTCTAAAAAATGCAATAATTGAATTGTGATAATGATTTCTACTCTTTAATTTAAGTTATGTTTAGGTTTTTCTCATTCTCATTTCGGCGGCGTGGGCGTTGTCTTTAAGTATGGTTGAATTTAAAGGCCAGAGACAAAATTCAGATACATTGGTACGCATTATACGCACACAAAATGCAAGAAAGAAAATTAACAAAGAGTGTATAGGAGCAAGTTAATAAAACAAGTATAATAGCATACATATATGTTACTACACACAAATAATAAACGTGAGCTATATATGCATATGTGCGACATTGAGTGCGTGCGCTTTAAAATAAAGGAATGCTAATTAGTTGGGCGAGGTATTGCGTTTTGGCGTTGATGGAGGCAAATCCATTGTCTTGCACACCCATCCCGATATGTCGACATCTTCCACCTCTGCTCTGCGTATCCATGGATGACTCTACCAAGAACAAAATACATATGCATCAGAAGGTAATTAAAATAATGAAAAATATAAATCTTTCTTACCAGCAATGTCTTGAGATCGGCACGCTCGTCCGGCTGCTTTTTGAGGCATATGTCGACAAAATCCTTGAACTCATTTGAAAATATCTTATGTTCCAGCTTTGGGGGAGGCTCGTTGACAATATAGTCGAGCAGCTCAAATATTGCCATCACTTTGGGCTCCAGTGTCGCCTGGCTTCCATCTTCATTGGCATTCTCAGCGAATATGGTCTCAAGTGCAGAGGCTTCTGGCGGCGGGATTGGATACATACCGATTGCCATCTCAACTAGCGATAGTCCCAGCGACCATATGTCCGACTGTACTGAATAGTGTGTGCCCTGCAATCGTTCCGGCTGCAATAACATTATCACATGACATTCTGAATTAACATTTGATTAAAATATCAATGAATCAACAAAATATTGGCAAGTGATTTGCTGAAGAGCTACATCTTTTAAATGCTATTAGTTTTACTCAAATAGCTGATGATACATAAAACTAAGCAATAGAATAACGAAGTGTTAAAATAGTGAAATTGAAAAATATTAAGTTATAAAAGTTATGTATATTTGGACTTATGCAAATCGATGAAAATAGATAGTTAAAAACACAAAGAACAGAATACTAAACAAAAGTCTTAACTTTTCGATTAAAGACGTTAAAATTGATGTATTGTTAGTTAATGAAGTTACAATTATTAAGCGAACACTGTACTATTTTTGGCCACAATTATAAATAGGATTAAATAACTGACCGACATGTAGCTGCGCGTGCCGACAAATGAGTTGGCCATCGAGTCAATTAGCTGACCCGAAACGCCAAAATCACAGATTTTGATTTCGCCGCTGCTGTTGACGAGAATATTGCTGGGCTTCACATCGCGATGAATGATCGCATGCTTGTCGCGCAGATAGCTTAGACCCTTTAATACTGCAAGCGTGATCCGTCCGAGTATTGATTCTGGTATGCGTCCGGCACGCTTTAGAATGAGATCGAGAGAGCCGCCGTCCATGTACTCCATGCAAATGCTTATTTCGCCATCGCTGTAGAAGGCACCATAGAAGCCAACAATGTGCGCAAAGTTGCATTCGTGAAGAACTTTAAGCTCGCGGAGGATTTGCTTCTTGATCGCTGGTTTCACCTCCAAATGGATAAGTTTTCTCGCCATAATCAGATGTGTTAGGGTGTGTCGCACTTTCATTACAACGCCGCCGTTGCCGGAGCCTAGTTCGCCCAACTTTTCCAAATCCTCCTCGGAGAGTTCGCCGATCTTTTCCTTTTGGCTGAGAAACACTTTGATTCGTTTGCGCTCAGTGTCGTCCATGTCCAGGCCTTCCAACGTCTCGGTCAAAGCATCAATGCTTGATGCTTTTGGCTTCCCCAGCAAGCTGTGTGTTCTTGAATTTAACTTTTAATGAATTTTTGCAGTACAAAACGAAAAGTGGCAAGAACGGTTTTTTTTTGTGGACAATAAGGATTGGTCAGGATGAGCTTGGTGTGAGTGGTAATTACACAGACAGTTAGTAAAGTGATCGCTTGGAAATTAGATCAATCGTGAGTTTAAGACGCATTGAGAAAATTAAATTGTTAATTAAATTTCAATTGATATAGAAATATTTTACCACCTTTATACATGGGGCAAAATAAATTATTAAATTTAAATATAATATTGCATTGTACATAGTACATTGGAATTAAAGCAATTTTGATTTAAAGCTTAGCAAGACTCCCAGCATCTGGAATTGGTCCTGGGGAATTGATTCGTTCTTATTTGCGAGCGACCAATCTGTACGTGCATACATATACATATGTCTGCAGGTGTGTGGGTGCGTGTGTCTCAATTTGTTCGTATTGTGTGCGTCATTTTGGCAAGCAATAATAACAACAATAACAATATGAACAGCAACTTTCTGTGTGAGGTTGAAACTCAAAAATTTTGGGATCTTAAAAATGCAACAAATATATATGTACATATACATGTACATACACTTTTGAAGAATAAAAAATCATATTTACTCTGTTCCCGAAGGCGTTTTGAATGGTGGCGTTGGTGCCGCCTGTGTGGAACCAACAGCTGCATCCACATTTACCGGCGGCAACACCAAGTTAAGTTTATTTTTCGACATCTTGCCCAACATGCACGCAGAAAAATATTTAACTTGTGAACGGTCGTACGTCGACGACGTTGCTAAGGGTGGGGAAGGCGGGGTACTTTCGTTTTGAGACCAACTAGTTAACGATGCTGACACTTCTACGGTCGATTTCTAACAAGTGTTTGGATCTTGTTTAAATAAATAAAAAATGCGAATTTAGCCGCAAGTTTCGCAAATGTTAATATGTGATAACAAAATCGATGACTGACCAAAACGACTCATTTTGCTCAGCTATCGATAGAGTTGTATCGATGAACATTTTCGCTTAGCGATTAATGGTGAATGGCAAATTGACAAATTGTATTTTTGATTTGTTGTTTTCAAGTCTCCAATAACCGAACAACGTGACCTTGCATCTTGGTATAGAATCGAATACTGGCATCCAGCAATGAAGAATCTACTGGTGCCGCTTAACGGCGCCAGTGGTGAGCCAAGCAACACCAGCTGCAACTTTCATAAAGATGCCCTGCTTGGCTTCGCCCTCGACCTACCCGATGAGCAACTGGACAGCGCTGTTATTCAGCTCCAAGCGGCCGCAGCCGAGCAACAGCAGCAAAATAACCTCAATAATAATAGCAACGGTAGCAACAACAATATCAACAATAATAGCAATAGTGGCGACTATCATCAAACACTGCTGAATTGCGTTGATCTGTTGCCGCCCGCAGTGCCACCACCAGATTTTTCAGAATGCTATACGTTTGATGCTGAAGCCGCTGCCACTGAGCTTGTTAATGTGGCAAACAAAGACTGCGACTCATTGGCCAAGCTAGCCTACAATTTATATCGCTTGGCCAAGGAAGATCACATCGTCATCGATCGGTGATTGCAACCGTCCACAAATATATAAGGCGACCCCGCTATAATAATATTTTCCTTTGTCTTGCAGTAAACGCAATGAAGTTATCCGTACCGATTCACTAACCAATCAGAAGACCATCTATCGCTGCATGGATCCCGTCGGCATGGGCATGTACCCAGCTAACTGCACTCGTTCAACGTCTTCTTTTAAGGTGAGCCGTGCGCGTAAACGAGCCTCGACTGCAAACACAGCATGCATAGCAACGACAAAAGAGATAAAACAACCAACGAGCGAACCTGTGCTTGCATTAAATGCTGATTTAATGACACGCACGCGTTCCGGACGCGTTACACGTCCCGCCATGCCACAGCTGGCAACAGCAACAGCGTTATGTGCTCCTCCTGCAGCAGCCGTAGCAGCGCCAAGCTCGTCACAGATGTTGGAAATGCTTGTGGCGGATTTGAGAGATAAAGACTATCGTGCGCCAGCAGAAGTGAATATTACAGCAGCACCAGCAGCAGTTGAGGTGCATAGGGAGCGCACTGTGCCACAAAATGCAATCTGTCCAGGCTGCAACAAGATATTTTTGGGTCGTCGTTTGCAGCGCCATTACGTTAAGTTTCCCGAGCATATGCCCAGCGCCATTGCAGCTCAACAGCAACAAGTACAACATCAGCACCAGCAGTTGATGCTGCAACAGCAGCAACAACAGCAGCAACAACAACAACAGCAACAGATGTCTCATATGACTGTACCAACACTATTTGGACTTCTAACAGCCCAACTGCAGCGTCACAGCCACCTTAGCGAGGATCAGCGTGCTGATCTCTTTCTGCACGAGCTAACGGACTTCGTGGAGCAGCTCCAGCTGCGCAGCACGCGTCTCATACGCAACACATCCGGCTTGCATTTTGTTAATGCGCGCATTGCACGCGTTCTGGGCATACCCGAGGGCCAGTATGCGCTGGACATGTCGGCCATGGAATCGGCACAGGCGCCGACACCGGAACCCGAGTTACAGCAGCTGTTGCACTGTAGCAATGTGTCCAGCACACGCAATCTGGTTGACTATCCGGGCCTCAGCATGTCGCTCGATGATACACTAACAGATGAAGCTGCTCAGCGATTGAATCTGTCTGCTGGCGGCAAATTGTTGCCACCATCCGAGGAAAGTCTGTTGCGCAACGTTAGCGATCTTATGCAGCCGCCAGTAGCTGTGGCAGCGCCCACAGTTGATCATGGAACGGGCGCTATGCTGCCGCATTATGATCATGCCAGTGATAATGCCGTCGAGGCACTCAGCATGAAGGAAACGCCCAATGCGGCTATTCTGGATCTCAATGTTGATTACTTTAAGTTTAACAATTAGTTCTCAACAAACACACAAATTTTAACACCTTTTATTAACATATAGATCATACAAAGTATTTATATGAAATGAATGTACAAAGCTTTAACCAATTTTCTCATGAAATGAAACTTGATCTTTGAATGGCAATTGAAAGTTTTCTTTAGACTAAACTTTTTTAATCTTTAGAAAAAACTTTTGTATATTTGATTGTATAATTGTTGAAGTTGCTAAACAAAAAAATATACAACATCCAAGCGAAATAATTAACGAACTTATTTTCTTTTCATCTTGTAAAGGTGTATATCTTTGCTAGTAGAACTATAGGTCCACAGCATATACAAATATATCTGCTTTTAACCATAAACATTAGAGCAGAGAGAATTTATTTGTTATTTTAAATAGTTTTTGCATAAATTTCAGAGTTCGTAAATAACGTCTGCAGTTTTCACCGAGATAAAATAACTTTACAAAATTTAAGTGCAAATCAAACTTAAGTACTTATAATAACTTGGTTTAAAACAACTTGGTATACTTGCAATAAGAACTAAAGCTATTTTTTAATTTTGCACAAACTTAACTTATGTACAAATTTTAAAATGATTAATTGATGTCCTATGGAATTTTGATAATGTTTGGCCTCGATTTCAATTCGTTTTGTTGAGTGTAAATTTGGTGAATTTTTGATTTGGATTTGTTTAGATTAAAGTTTTTGTTATTGTTTATATACTGTACAGTCAGCACACGTACTTTATGCCCTCTGCTATTTTTATAAATATGCGTGCACCATCATGTGGCCGGAACCCGGATTCTAGCGTTTCTGCTGCTGCTGCTGCTACAATACAAATGAAATCGACATTTCGCCAAATTGCCGATTTGATGCATTTGCATAATTTGAAATGCAGGTGAATCCATTTTGATGTTGGCAAACATTGTTACTCAGCCACGCCCACTCGACGTGCAAGAGAACGCATTAAGCGCCATTTGCCACTGCAGTCGCTGGCAATTCAATTTCGCAGTTCGTATTTGCAGTCATATTTGCTAAAGGTCAATTTGCTTAAAGCTGATGAGCTGCGATGCGATGCGATGCGATTTGGATCGAAGTATGATTCGACGGTTGAGCAGCCGTTGCAAGTATATATGGGACTTGCGTGTCGCGTTGCTCGATTAGTTCAATAATGAAATTTCAAGGGGATAGCAAAACACAAAAACGCCATCTGATGACCAATAAGGAGCATCACAGTCACAGTGATGACTCTCTTGACGAACAAAAGTCAATGTGCAGTCGCGAGGCTGCCAAAAAGAGCATCAAATATTATCTCAGAAATAGCTCGTTGCATGGTCTTAAGTATATAGCTGAGGAGCGGATAACGAATTCCGAGCGGTATGTCTTTGACAATATTTAAAAAAGTTTTATTTGAAAATATTACGATCTATGTTCGGAATACTTGATAATCTTTCTACAAATATTGAATACTTTAAAAACTTTTGCAGCGTTTTCTTTGGCATATCCTTTGTGGGCGTTGTTATCCTTTCGGGCTTCTTCATTTCGAACATCTACATTAAGTGGAGCGCCTCACCGATCATCATCTCGACAAGCGCCAAGCAGCTCCTAACCAGCAACATGCCCTTTCCGGCCATTACCATCTGTAATCTTAACCAGGCGCTGCGCAGTCGTGTCGAGCGCATCTCACGGTAAGTGAGCTTTACTTTAATACCTATATATGTTCTATTCTACTTTTGTCCTAACAGATCCAGCAGTAATTACTCACTGTTGATGAGTCTATGCAACAAGGGTGATGACCAGACCATCACTTACGTTGGCACCTGGATATACTTTAAGGCACTCCTGGTGGAGGTGGCACAGCCCTGCGATGATATGCTGTTGCACTGCAGTTTTGGGTCACGCAAGGAGACCTGTTCGGTGATCTTCAACTCGATATTGACGGATGATGGTCTGTGCTGCACATTCAATGCCCTGGATCCTATCTATTTGTTTCGCAACTATACGGATGATGTGCGCATCGAGCCGGTATCGGAGAATTCGAGCTACGAGCCCATTGATTGGACACCAGAGAAGGGTTATGCTAGAAAACTGCCAGATTATTATTATCCCAGAACTTCGGGCGGCACAGGCAGTCGCATGGGGCTTACTGTTGTATTGAATGCCTCAAGGGCGGAATACTACTGCACCAAGTCCATGGGAAATGGATTTAAGGTAAGCTTCGTAAAAAAAACTATCCTCTCGAATATATGAATTAAATTTCATGGTTAGGTGCTGGTCCACAATCCCGCCGAGCTGCCCAAGGTAAGCAACTATGGGTTTGTGGTGTCGGCGGGTCGTGAGGCACGAATACCCATTGAACCGGTCTACGAGGATGCAACGCCCAGCATTCGATCGATTAAGAAATCAGTGCGTCGCTGCCTGTTCTCAGATGAGAACGATCTATCCTACTATCGCACCTACTCGCGCAAGAACTGTGAACTGGAGTGCGAGGCAAAGCTGCTGCTGCGAGACTGTAGCTGTGTCCTCTATTATCTGCCCAGAATCGATCCGGCTGCTCGCGTCTGCGGACCTAACGACAACAACTGCACGAATCGCATCCAGACCGAAATTGAGTCATCGAAAAAGAATTTGTCGTGTGAGAATTGTTGGCCGGGCTGCTTTGAGTTAACCTACAAGTCAACCATGTCGAGCTCAACCATTGTTGGGGGCCCTATCTATCAGAGCGGTGAGGATTTGCCCGGGCATCTATTTAATACCACCCACAACGGCGAGGATAGTGATCTATCCATACTACATTTTTACTATCTAAACAATAACTTTCGCAGCACCACTAAATCTGAGATGTTCGGTTTCACTGAGTTCTTATGTAAGTATTGGGGTTGGGAAATGTTTAAAATTGTTTTTCCTTGGTATTTAACATTAAGAATTGTGGGATATTAATGTAGATACTTTGGTTTACTTTTTGTAGATAATTAATAACAAATTGCTAAAGTAGTCTTATAAGGGCTACACTGTTTTGGGAGAACCATCAAAATCGTAAGACTCGTCCTTAAAAAATTTGCTTAAAAGTTTGACAAAAACTCCAAAATTTGCACTTTTGCACTTTCAACCATATTTCTCCTGAACCAACTGGTTTTTTTTTTTAAGTTTTGCTTAAACGGTTTCTTTCAATCGGTATGTATGTAACTTTCTACGGTGGGGACCATGAACTTCCTTGTAACGAATCTCGAAGGGAACAAGAAAAAACTTTGTGATGGAGAAAACTTGTAACTGGAAATGAATTCGAAATATAGAAAACTTCGCTATACGCAAGTTCATTATATGGAAGTTCGACTGTAGTAGTAGCCGTACACAGTGAAAAATAAAACCGTTCGTTTTTTTGCATAGATCAAATATTTCATTTTCATTGAAATTGATCATCCGATCATTTAAGGTCTTTAAAATTGGGTGAATTTTTGGTCTATTCTAGCATTTCCTGTGTGTTTTGACCTGATTTTTGATTTGCAGCCAACACTGGTGGCTTACTCGGTCTCTTCATGGGCTTCAGCATATTCTCGGTGATTGAGATTGTGTACTATGTGACAATGCGTCCATATTGCGCCTCCCGCACTCTCGGGCAGCGACGTCAACGCAGACAGGCGGAACTCTCGTGGCTGACTCCCGTGCGACAACAACAAAGACGACGCCGCCGCATAATTCAGATGCAACCACGTCCGCCTCCGTACAGTCAGCTGCAGCATAAAGTAATCGCTGGCAGTGTGGAGCGCAACAAGCCAAATCTCTGGCAAACATTGCGTGGCTTGCGTGATCCTCTTGTCTATCCCTATCTGGACTAGAATGTTATTGTTGTTGTTGTTTTTTTTTTTATAAACCTACCAAATGCAACGAACATGGCCAAAAGCCAAATAAACAAACCAAGGCACGCTAAGATGCCAATGAACCGCCGGCCGCCGTCGCTTTCATTAAGTGGAGCTGCCCAAGTACAAAATGAAATTGAGGTAAAGTAGTGTTGAGGGTGTGGTGGGTAGGCGCTGTTGTTGTTGCCACCGGAAGCGCTGCGCCCCACGCTGACCAATTTGAGGTCGGCTATTAAATGGCGCTAATCGCTAATCACAAATCGCCACGCGACTTCAATTTTAATAAGTTTACTTTGCTCAACACAAAATCATTTAAAAAAAAAAAAAGTTTCTCTCAACTTGCAATTACTGTTTGAAGCTTAATTACTTTGTCATCTGGCTCGAAATGTGAACATAGTTCTTGCTTCAATTATTTATAAAATACAGAAATATTACTAGATATTATTAAATTTAGTTTTTAAACGAAATAAAACACACGGCTGCAAGCACTTCGCGTAAGAAAGAATTGGTAAACAAAACAATTGTTTTATTTTTGTTCAATTTATAATTTAGATATTTGCCAGCGTATTGAAAATTCGTTTTCTCAGTATTTTGCATTTGTTTCGCATTGTTTGTTTGTTTTCCGTTTGTTTTTTTATACCCTTCACATGTGAATCAGGGTATATTGAGTTTGTCATGAATCTGTAACGCCTTAAAGGAATGATGGGAGACCCCATAAACTATATATCAAAATGATCAGGACGAGCTCAGGAATTGATTTCCGTCCGTCCGTCCGTCTGTCCGTCTGTCCGTCTGTCCGTCTGTCCGTCTGTCTGTTTCAACACGATTTCCGGCCAAACTGCTGAACCGATCTTGATGAAACTTTCACAGATTGCTTAGATCATGTCGGGTTTGTTCACTATGAAATTTCATCCCGATCGGAGCATTCTACGATATAGCCACCATATAAATTTACCATATCAACACGATTTCCGGCCAAACTGCTGAACCGATCTTGATGAAACTTTCACAGATTGCTTAGATCATGTCGGGTTTGTTCACTATGAAATTTCATCCCGATCGGAGCATTCTACGATATAGCCACCATATAAATTTACCATATCAACACGATTTCCGGCCAAACTGCTTAACCGATCTTGATGAAACTTTCACAGATTGCTTAGATCATGTTGCTTACCATATCGTACTATCAATTGTTGTCTCTGTCGTGCACTTTCAAGTACCTACATGTCAATATGTTGTTTTTGTCGAAAACGAACAAGTAAATGACGCTCAAGAGTAAAAATATTAGCGAAAAATTACCAACAACTGCACAGAAACATAAGAGGGGGGAGTATTGATTTGGCTGTGTGAAGGGTATCATAGTCTTGGCATAGCCAAAATTAACTATGCGCCACTATGTTTTTTAATGGTTTTTTGTGTCAGTGCTGTAAATTAATGGATAGAAATGAAATTATTTTTCGGCTGTGTCTGGGGCCCGAAGCCGAAAATGGCAACTGGCTAACGTTGGCTAAAAACGTCGCACTGATGTCACTCTATGGCCAACTACTTGGTAACAAAGTGCGTTTTTGGTTTAATTTCTCTTGCTGTGCGTGTGTATGTGTGTGTGTGTAAATAACTAAAAGACACAACATTCACACACACACACACACACACTCAACAACACCAATAGCAATAGCTATAAGAACTTTTATGAGCTAAGGCGCGTCTGAGTGCGTTTTGGGTAGCAAGTGTCACAAGTCAACTAGCCACAAGTCGCAAGTCGCAAGTCGCACGTTGCCCCGCCAATGTCAAGTGGCCAAGTGAAAAAGTGGCCAAATGGCACCCACTTGGCTCCACAAAAACTCATCTGCTCTTCGAGCACTACACTGACAAAGAAAGCAATGAAGTTTGAGAGTTTGTTTTTGGGAATCCCAATCGAAAAATTATACACTATCAAAATGCCTTGGTAATTATTGAATTTGAGCAAAACTAAAATCATAATAAAATTTATTTTTCATTGATTTGAAAGCTTTTCTTTTGAGTGTACGCACTTACACACACACACTTAAATGAACATATGTCTGTAGTAAGTGGCCATATGTGGCATGTGGCACTAGGCATAGGCATTTTTTGTAGGCTATGCCGCAGCATTTACTCGATGCTGGCCAGCTGGAAAATCTCAAATCGCGCCATGTTTAGTCCCTGGGCGGGTTCAACACGTAGTCGGCATTGGCGGCGTATACGCGATCTACAGCGCTGCCAAGTTGCGGCAAAGGCAGCAGCATTACTGTGAATGTAAACAAACAAGTGGCGTGGCAACAATCAGGCCCAAATAACTATGTGTGTAGGTGTGTGAGTAAAGATTATCTGTACATTTGTATGTGTTTGTACATTCGTTTATTGTAGTTTTTTGCCCTGTTTTATATTTTCGTTGGCTGTGATTCATTCATCACACCACACCACAGCAGCATCCAGCTACAACAACAACAACAACAACTGCAACAAATTCATGCGGCTTAAGAACTCTGGAATAGACTTTTTACTTGCCGAGCAGCGCGACGGACATCGGCCAACGTTTGCCAGATGCTCTGCCACAAAATAATAAAAAAACGACAATCAACCATAAAAATGTCACAAAAGTTTCTAAAAACTATTTATTCGAATAATCTGTATGCCTGTGCAATATTTTTGTATACAAATACTTCAAATAATTTGTTATTGTTACACATTTTTCGATTGAAGATAATAATATTAGTTGTATAAAGTTTTGTTAAATTGCATGCAATCATAGTTGCATGGTCAAAATAATTATTTAGTTCGTTTTGATCAATGTTGCTAAGTCAAACAATAAACAATAAGTATATATTTGATCGGCCTTACTTTTGTATCTTTATTTATCTATTATCTGTTTATTAACCGTATAACTTTCGGCTCAGTTTGAAAGATTCATACTGGCTTTTACCATCTAAAGTACGTGTTAAAATAAATGTTGTTTTTTTCATATAACGCATACGCCGTGTATGTTTTTATTTGTATTTTATGATGCCCCAACTGCTTGAAACTTAAATAATAACTAAATGTACAATTACACACACATAACAAAACGCAGCGGCATTTAATTTCCTTCGTTTCTTTTTTGTTTTTATTTGTTTTTTTTTTTTATTTTTATTTCGGTTTGTTGTATGTTTATGCTAAGCAATAAGAAGCAGAATAACAACAGCAATGACGGTCAGCCACGTGGGTGGATGGGAGTAGATATTGCTGACGCTACAGTCAGCTGCCTCAGTCGAAACGCTGCCGCGGGGGGTTTTTTTTTTTTTTTTTTTTTGTGGTCTTTGGTCTCTGAGCATCCTCAGCGGAAATGAAAATTCAGTCAGATATTGAACGTTGTGCGCCGAGCTGTGAATTTGCTTAACCTGAAACTTGAAAACAACGTCATCCAGAACTGGCCGGCTCACCTGGCATCCATACAATCCCAAACTATCCCATCCTCCATTATACCTACTGCAGTTTCATTCATCAACTTTTGCAATCTCTCTTTTGTGTTCAACCATACTTATAGCTAAGATCTTTCTCAGTTCTTGTTTGTTTACGGTGCGTGCGTGTTCGTGTGTTTTGGTTATTTTTTTTTTTTTGCTGCTGTAAGTGCTTCGTGCATTCGCATAAACATTTGCAACATTTAGCGCGAAAAGTGTGTGCAGCTGTTTGTGGATTCATTGGATTTGCAACAACTGCTGCAGCAGAACAATAACAAAAACAACAACAAAAGTTTGCAAATGCATTCCACGGCATGCGGCGTTGGCGCCTCAGCCACAAATCTTCCATCGCTGCAAACGTAAGTACATTAATATATTTTATCTCTCAAAAGCGGAACTGCATACTGACAAATGAGAGCCATTCGAAGATTAGAATCTGCCAAGCAACTAAGCAACGTTCAAGAGTGCGAGTGATGATAGTTGCATAGAAAGTTCCTTGCATTTATTTATTTCTGGATAAGGTTTAGGGACAACCAATAAGAGTAGCAGCATAATTAGTAGCAAGTTGTTTAAACTTGGAATTTTATAAACTAGCATAAAAAAATAGCCCACAATATATCATTACGTTCACACTTAACATTAATCCAAAAATAGAAAGTTTTGCATTTTCTACACTTTTGATGTTTTTGGCCTTTATTTGTAGATTGTGCTTGGCATAATATTCACAGCCACTCTAAACAACGAAATTTTCCGATAGACAATGGTATTAATCAATAGATATTTACTTAGCAAAAGCTATTATATTGAACACTATTTCAAGGCTCTTGAGTGCGATCAGCAAGAGATGAGTTCGACGAAAACAAACAAAGAGTCAGATGTATAAATGGATGTTGGATGGTTTTACTTTACTGCTGGATGCTTGCAGATACAGGAAATAATAGAATAAATATAGCAGCTCTGGAAGGGGGCAACCTTGCTGCTTTCGTTTGCTTGTCGATTGCTTGCCACTTGCTTTCAGGCCATAAAGCATCTACTTCTGGCCAAGAATGCCGTTCAATAGACCACAGATAATCCATCAAAGTGCGCAAAAGACAAACAAATGTGTGGAGAACATAGAATGGAAGTTAGAAACAGCTACACTTAAAGAAAAAAACGAAATATGTATAAACTTCTTAGAATATAGAAAATTGCAAGAAAGAGTTTAAAAACTTATTTTTATGTTTTCTAACTTTTTTTCTAATGAAAAAATATCTTAAACTATGTTAACTCAAAACTTTTATTTCGGATTGAAAAAGATATTTTACAAGTTTGTTTCTATTTTGCTAAGTGTAGTTCGGAAAGTGTGTGTGTGTTAGGGGGTGTAAAGTAGCTCGGAAGATGAAGATGCACGCTTTTTGTTGTAAACAAATGTCTGTGGATGCCTTTTTGCCGCCAATGTGTGTCAGACACAACTGAAAATAGTTGCAGGATGATGAACATTGCGGCATGAACGAGCAAGGCGGGAAAGAAGAGGGCGGTGGGAAATGGGGTGAACGGGCCACATGAAAGCGCAACAGAAACAAGCAACAACACTAACAACAACAACAACAACAACAGGCCAATCGAAAGTGGAGCACTTTAAAAATGTTTCCTCAACTAATTAATGTGAATTCTAAGTGCGGCACACACACACACACCCATACATACGTACATGTGTACATACTTACTGACACTTAAAGAACGCTGACTGACAGATTCTTTATTTTTTTTTGGGCATGAAAGGGGCGCGGCGGTTTTATAAGCCGCAATATATGCCACACAAATGTCCGACAAATTGTTGAATGCCCTTAAGAAGTTGCTCAATTAGCTTAGCGACAAGTTCAATTGCCTGCCCATCCCCCGCCTCTCTGATACTCTAAAACTCCCCGCGCTTCACAAGTTTCAAGTGCTGTGAACCTGTCGACCAAATCTTTCATATGCTTGTGAGGCCAAGGGCAGCACCCACACATACGTTTGATTTGTTGTTGTTGGTGTTGTTATTGTTGGTGACGTCATTTTTTGCAACAAGCAACGCCATCTAGCCACCAACGCTCTGTTGCAGTTGCAACATTTGCTGTGAATGAGTAAAGTCATCATCGATAACGCCTACAGCACTGAAAAAAAACCAACATTATTATGGAATATCTGTAGAGTCTGTGAAGAATAAAATTATTTCAGCAAAGTGTTTGAAGTAGGTTATTTAAAATGAATATATAGTCAAACTACCATACTATAACTAAGTTTTCTATATTACGATATTATCTTAACTATTGCTAAGTTTGTAAGGCTTAGCATTGGTCCATTAATATTCTGATCCTATCGCTGTGTGTTTGTAAGGCACGTAAGGCTACTTAAGATTGTAACAAACAAGTGTCCCTATTTCTACTGCACTTTCAGTTGTTCTTACATGTTTGATCCTAAGACATGTTTACAATCTTAGGGTTTTAAATGACGAAAATGTGTTCCTTGCACTCTCAGTTGGTCTACCTCTCTAATCTTATCTTATTGCTATGCATGTTCATGCCTGAACAGCAATAGATCTTCTTAACATTCAAAACAACAAACTTTTGTTTGGTTCCATATATTTCCTGCAACAATTTAACTTATCTTTATTAATTTTCGCACTGAGACTAAATAATACTCTGCAATAAGATAACAAGAAAAATTTCGAACTTTTTGTTATGTCTTTATCTTTCAGCAATCCAGGATTGTTATATACTCATGCATATAATGCTTATCCGATCTAAATTAATCGGTTATATGCATGGAATTTGCTAATGAGTTGAATAAGTTTTAGAACTTTATCATAAAGATTCATAAGTATACAAGAAAATATGAATTTGGTTGAGTTAAAAACTATCTTACATTGCGTAGACTCAATGCCGTATAGAGTATAAGCCGACAGTGTGATCCACGCCTAGTTGCCATTTAATAATCGCTCTACCCACTGTCATAAGAGAACGTCCCACGTGCGTCTTAGTTGCTGGCTGCAAGTCAATGATGAGCCACTATTCAAATGTGGTTTAATTGATTTGATGACAACAAGCTATTCGTTGCCTTTAAATGGCAACCGGTAGCTTGTTGTTGGACATAAAGGTTTCTGAATTCAGTGAGTGTGAAATTACCGTTATTAGCAGAGAGTGCTTGTGTGTGTGTGTGTTTGACTCCGAAACACCCACGCAGCTTCCAGCTTGCTGGCGTAGCTTAAACCGCCCTTTTGTTTTCAAGCTAGAGCTACTGCTGCATCTCGTACGCCGGCAACTGTTGCTGTTGACAATTTGTGCAATTTGTTGACACACATTTCAATGTTTTTATGTACGAGTCTCGCACGCCATCGACATGCTTCTGTGAACCGATGCAGCTTTGACTAAAGCTTTTGTCTTATCACTGCGCCAGCGACGCAGCGAAAAATCTGAGGACGCCCACCAGCCAGCAATGGATGAGCCAGTGCAGCGCCGGATGGAAAATGAGCGTCATCGCTCATGATCTCAGCAATATTGTAAATAGTATCTACATTAATCTGCATTTTAAATGCGAAGATTAAGAAAACATCTCTTTGAGTTGTAGTAGAAAGTAAACTTAACTTAAATTTAGAAATTATGCACAAGTATCAAGTTAGCTAAACTTAATAAGTAGAAACTTTAACAAGTTCCCATTACAAAGATTATAATTGGAAATTTCTTGGCTCTTTTGTTAAAGTATATCGCATCGATTGATTACAATTGGAATGGCTCGACAGCTCAACTCGGAACTTCTGACACGCAAAATGTATTGCTTTGTGTATAGTTTGGAATTAATATGTGTTGATGATGTAATGGTTAAGTTGAGTGGCTAGGCGGGTGGGCGTAGAGGGGTTTGTCTTGTAACTGGGCCTGGTTTTTTGTCATCAGTTTATAAACTTGTCGCTTCACTTTATGTATCCATTTTTGTGTGTCACTGTCAACAAATTGCTTTTAATGGCCGGGTGGGTGGCGCAGCTTAGCTCAGACGCCCCATGGCTGCCACACACACACAAACACACGACTCCTACACGCAAAAAAAATATGTTAGCAAAAATAAATAATAAAATCTTAAGTTAAAATATTAACATTTGAAGGATTTTTTTTTTTTGGCTAAGGAAGTTTTAGGTTTTTCTGATTTTGTATAAGAAAAAAATGACATACTCTGCCGTTATTTAATTAATAATCTATTTTATGTATAAAAAAAAAATAAATAAATGCAGTAAATAAAAAGTAAAAATTTCGTTTTCAAAAAACTGAAATATTTATTAACTGTATATAGTTTTTCCGAGTGCAGTGTTGTATGTTGCTCGGCTCCGTGTGACAATCACGGCCTATGTCCATTGGGGCCGCCAAAATTTTTGATTTCCGCACGACAGCAGTAGCAACAACAACCAAAGCAACACCAGCAGCAATTCGCACTGCACAGCAACAACAATAAAAAGAAACAAATAAATAAAAAAAAACAGCAACAACAACAACAACAGCAGTCTGACGAAGTGCCTCGGCCAGACGAACCGCAGTCGCTGCCTCCGTTGTTGTTTCTGCCGGCGCTGTCGCTGCCTTCGTCGCAGTCGCGGCCGCAACGCGTCCCGTTCTTAATTCAGTTGACCAGCAGCCAGCGCTGCGACGAGACACGCGACTGCAAAAAAGAAAAGAAAAAAAAAACATATAAAAATAAAATCAAAAAAATAATCACAAAAAATTATTGAGAAATTATCTGATCATAATCACACAGCTATATAGACAACAATATAGCGTCGCCAGTGACGCGTATCAAAATATATAATTACCAACAAGTCAAGTAGAAGAACTTCTATATACTATTCGCAATTCGAAAAAAAAAATAGAACCATTCGCGTTTTAAGTGCGTTTGAAAAACGCGCGCGCGTTTTTGTTTTTACTTCGTTTTTCAGCACAAAAGACCGACGAATTTAATTTGAAAAAAAAAGAGGTGACAAAAGACAAACTATATGTATTGTATATATATACTGCATAGTATATACTTATCATAATTTATTTATTTACTTTTTTGTTTGGTGCGTGTGCGTATCGTTAAAACGAATGCAAATTGATGTTGCTGTTGCTGTTGCTGTGTGTGTGTGTGTGTGCGATGCGATTATGTTGCTAAGCTGTTAATTCTCTTTCGCACTGAGCGCACCGGCATCAGCATTAGCATCGGCGTACGACTAGACGCCAGGTTCGCCCACCTTCAAACGCAGATAGACAGACACACGTCCAACAGAAATAGCGACATAACGTTGGCGGGCAAACACACCAAGAACAACAACAGCAGCAACAACAGCAACAAATGGCAACAAGTCCAAGCAATGCCCATGAGGGAAACCCATCTGGTGTTCTGTTGCCACAAAATCCCAACCCACCCCACACTAGCCCACTCTGCCATCTTCAAGTAACAGGCAACAAAATTATCATGTTTCTTTAGTTGTTGTTGTTGCTTGTTGCTTGTCTTTTGCCTGCTGCTGCTGCTGCTGTCAATAAATAAATAACCAGCCAAAAGGAAAATTCAAAATAAAAACGAATATAAAACAAACAAAAAAAATAATTAATGTATATATTTATGTATATATATAGCAAATGCCAGACGCGAACACTTGTTGAGATTCTTGTTTAGATGCATTGAAAATTGTCTGAAGCATGAAAATATGAAAAATATTTACAAATACTTGATATATATATATATGTATATGTATATATTGTATATAAACACACACAAAAGGCCACAAGTGATGAAAAGAAAAAGAGAATACAAATCTTTTGTGATCAATTTGTGGGGCAGGTTCCCCCCCTTAAAAGCAGTTGCTGATTTCTTTATTAAACTATATCTTTCTTTCGACTTCAAATGCTTAAAACAAAGCAATAAATATTTGAAGCAGCCCTAACTTGAATTATTTACATTTTTAATAGTGCATCTCGCTTGGGCTTATGTCCAAAATTGAATTTTACACGCTTGAATACCCAAAAAATACATTTTTCATACTTTTAAGTTTTTCTTAGTTTGGTACAGCGTACAAAATGTTAAGTAATTCAAGACATGTTCTGAGATAAGCTATTATTGAAACTCAATATGACTAATTCCCATTTGACAGGAAATCAGCTTTGTTATTTCTCAAGGGAACAAAGAAAAACAACTTCGTTACAGCGAAAATATGTATTACAGAAGTTGGAAGCAGTTCGTTGCATTGAAGTTTGACTGTAAGACTATCAAAATGAAAGGGTTTCAAGTCAAATTATCTGAGTATTGCTCGTAAATTGTTTCGTTTGTTCCTTAGCTAAATGCCAGACACTTTCACCAAGTTAGACAATAAAACTGATAAGCATGTGTGACTTGATCTTTATATTGCTAATTTGACACAGCATTTGTTTATTTGGTTTATCTGTTTGCTGCTGCAGTTGTTGCAGTTGCCTCTGTGTCTGTGTTTTGCTATCATAACTAGCCGCGGCCGCCGCTTGGTCTAAGTAATGCCGCCAATGTCCAAGTGATAAGGCACAAGAAGCGACAAAATGTTGCGTCCGGTAATGCTGCCGCAGCGGCTGCTGTTGCTGCTACTAGTCGCGACATCAGCAGCAGCAACATGTCCATTTGTCAAGCTGAGGGACAACTATTTGCTATCATTGTCAGCTAGCAGCTAGCGGCAGCTCATTTCATTCCACAATCCAATCTGCCTTTATCAACAAGTTGTTATATATGAATGTTTGTTGTTTGTTTGAAGTCATTATACAAAAGCAACGAGGCAATAGAAAACGAGTGACAGCAACTTGAGTGTCAATTGTTAGCTCAAATCTCGGATACACTTTTGAATGGCAGCCACTTAATAGCCATATAGTAGACTGTCGCGCCACCAGCTGCATCCAAGCATCCAAGCAAACTTGGAACTAAGTAGTCAAGCAACAACAACAACAACAACACAGTTAAATCAACAATAGTTACAGCTAAACGGCATCTCCGGTGGCTTTCGGGGATCTTGCACACACACACATACAATATGTATGTACATATATCATATCGGCATTGGCCGGGCCACAGCCGTTGATTACTGACAGCTTAATCAACATTTGAGTGTACTAGTACAACAATCTAAGGCATTCTCTAAAAATATATACATATGTATCTATATAACACACAGAGTTTATAAGCCGCTGTGTGTATCTGCCCTCATCTATCTATCCGCATATCTACATATAAATAAAAACACCAGTTGCTATATATATATATATAAGTATATAGTATATGTTGTCCGCATGTGGACGACACAATATGAGAATTTGCCAAATGGCCCTGAACTTTGGGCTCACTCAATTTGCACTGTCACGAATTGCGAATGTGTCAAAATGTGAAAATGTTAAAGATGCGATCAAGCGATAATGCGATGCTGGCACGCAAATCCCTCAGATCAATGCAAGATCTTTGTTCCGCTCTTCTTCTCTCACTCTCTTTGTGTTCTGCTGCTAAAGTTGCTCCTTTTAGCTGCATGCGAAAAATATTGATCTCGAGTTGAACTCGCTCCAAATGCTAGAATCGTAACTAAGTAAGTTAGTTTGCTTTTTCTTTTCAAAACTGGTTTATCTTAACTTTATTAAAGTTGAAATATTTTGTTATTTTCCAAAAATGCAAAATTTATAGTTTATTTTCTAAATTTCCTGTCAGTGTATTTTGTTGTGTTTTTGCATCAAAGGGGTTTTCTATTGCCTGATTATTCAATTGCTTTGTAAATCTTTATTTGTAGTATTTACTATGTCAACTTTTTGATTACATCTAATAGGTTGATTGAATACATACTTTATGCTCTTTAATTTACATTTTAATACACAAGCAAGCGACGTTCTTATTGCAGCTAAACTTGACCTTATTTTCGAACACGCTTTTCAGATTTTTGTGCAATACTATATTTAGGTAGTATGTATTTATCTTTACTATCAAGAGCTAAGATTGTGAAACAGCTTTAAGTATAAAGATTAAATTGGCAACAAAGTAGATTATCTATAAGTACTAATATAAAAAGATCACTCTCACATATCAAATGTTTTTTTTTTGTTGTATATCTTAAGCTTAAGTTTAATTGAACTTTAGTTAAATGCCTGTCAGATACTTCGTCATATATTTATATAAAGATTAAGTTGTAGTTTTGTGCTAGCTTTGATTACACATTTATTAGGAAACAGAATTCAATGCATCTCGTTTTGTGGTCGAAGTTAGTTGGATCCTATTTGAAGCACGCAGAGTTGTCAATTTCGAGTCTTCTGTCAATCATACATTGAATCAAATAAGACTCAACAAGCTGCTTTTGTCAAAAATATCTTTCAAATGTTTAGTGGGGCGCATTGACTATAGGTCGTCAAGCCATGACACGATAGATTATTCAATTCGGTTTTTTGCTAGCAAAATTAAATCAACAATTTGACAGAAATACATTGAAATGCATGAAGACAAACAAGCACGCAAATAAATCAAATAAACCAAAGGGCGCACAGTGTTGACAGGGGGGGGGGGGGGGAGGGAGGGAGGTGTGCGTGCGAGACGGAAGCATTAGTCTAGGGGCAGGGCAGGGCAAGGCTAGTCAAGCCAAGTGACGCTAGCCAACGCACAACATTTCCAAAAATAATAATCAAAATAAAAAAAAATATCCAATTGAGCTGAGACCTTAGACATTGCAGGCAAACCAGACGACACACACACTATGTTATATATAGTACTAGTCTGACATACATACTTATATGGAACTGCAATGCCATTCATATTATAGTATGAGTGCAACAAGTGTGAAAAGCATATATAAACATTAACACATAAAAAATAAAGAGAGCGAACAAGAACAATTGAAATTTGCAATTGTTACTAAATTTATGTATTTCGCCTATGCTTGTACATACATACAAAGAGTCTAATTATACGATCGTTTTCAACTATCTAGCTGACCCCCTTTGGGGCTTATGGAGCACCCCTTTATCCCCTTTCCACTCTATTCTAATGAAAATATAGCCATAAATCAAACTAACGAAAATATATTCTGGGATGCTTAAAGATTTCATAAAATAGTTAATGTTCCAGTCAAGATAAAAGCGTTTGGTATAAATCAAAGATGACACCAGCACCAGCACTTGGTTGTTTAGGCACACCCAACCATGA
Organism: Scaptomyza flava; assembly: GCA_030179655.1. NCBI lineage: Eukaryota > Metazoa > Arthropoda > Insecta > Diptera > Drosophilidae > Scaptomyza > Scaptomyza flava. Next base: position 10,980,337 of record JARNME010000314.1, read on the forward strand.
ATTGGTTTCCTACTCACGTTCACTATCTAATCATCATGGTCATCATTGTGTCATTATTATGACAGCAATGGCATGGCGCAAAGAGTGCGGATTTTATTTTTTAATTCGTTGATTTGCCAAATTTGGTTTTGGGGCGCTGCGCACGCGCCTCATGCAAAGAGCGAGAGGAAGTGATAGAAAGGGAGAGAGAGAGAGTGGGAGAATAAGTAAGTAATTTCCGTGAGCTGATTGCAAATGCGACCATTACCAAAAAATTCGAATTGATGTTAAAGTAAAGTCATCGATAATTATTGCCAACGATACCGGGAACAGATTGTTTGTACTCAGTGCAATGGAATTTTATTTTCATTTCGGTTGCTTTTCCTTTAGCTTTTTAATGGCGCAACGCGGGCGGCAACGGAGTCGTAAACCCAAATTGCAATCCACATGCCACACAGTAATTGTGGCGGGTGCTTTGCTTTCCTTCCCTTCCTCTTCTTCTTCTTTTTTCTTCTTCTTTACGTTCCTCATTTTGGTGTCGCTGCCGCCTGTTGTTGTTGTTATTGTTCTTTTGTTGTTGCTGCTGCTGCCCAGGCAGCCATTTAAACGAAAATGAAATGAAAAATTAAATGCAGTTGACCTAAAAATAGCAAATAGCCAGGCCAGGCCAACCACTGAAATTGCAAGCGACCCACTAAACATTATCCACATGCAGTATGTACATACATACATACATACATATGTATTCTCGGTACAATCGCGTTATCTGAACGATCGCGATTAGGCAATTAACTTGCTGTTATTCATCTAAAATCATGATACACATATGCTTATGTATGTCAGGGCGGATAAAGCTTCCAGTCGAATGCCAAACAGCAAAGTTAATTCCTTAGAATGTTGAATACTATATGAATATAGCATGTATGTATGTGTGTAAATGTAAATTAACTTAATTCTTTATACTCTAATCGAAACAATTACATAAGCCATTTGCATTCTAATGCCATAAGTCCCACAAAGCAACACCATTTATATGTTTAAGTTATCTGTTGGTATTATGACTTTTTCAATCTGTAAATATTTTGATGATGTAAAATTATTATTTTATTACATAAATATTTGTTCACACAAAACACAAAATAAGCTTTAAAAGTTTTTGTAAATCATTAAAACATTTTCCCCATATCCGTTACCATAGTGTATATACCCCAAACACACCCTATCTCTTTAAGAGGCGTTCGTATTATCCGTGACTCGCCCTTTTAAGTACATATGGCTGTATGTATGTACATATGTACATACTACATGGCCAATAACAACATTATTGTGCAGGTCATGTGAGGGCAAAGGTGCCGCTGGCGCTAGTGTTGTGCCGTCGATTTGATGTTCGTGCTTTGCATCAAACGCGACTGCAATTAACCCAATTTACAGTCAACACTCTATGTGCCGTCTATGGTACACCGCCCGCTACACGCTGCCCGCTAAGCCAGTCAATCACAACATTCAATTATTATTTATGGCCAGCAGCTACTTGCATGAAAGTGCATTACATGCCAGTAAGTTGCAAGCAGCCCACCTCACTACTCCCATTTGCCGTGTCCCGTGTCCTGTATCCTATGTCGACGTCAGCGTTTGCGTTGGCGTCGTCTTTGCCTTCTGTGACCCGTTTGCGGCACACGCACACGCACACAGCAACAATGAGCAAAACTATGAAAATACACTAAAAAGTCGATTAGAAAAAGTCGAGAGAAAAAGTCTGAAGTCAGACATTGCTTTAAAATTATGCTTACAATTTTGTCTTCGTTTTGAGTTTATTGCTTTTGGAGAAAACATTTTTAAATAACACAATTTTGTGTTGGGATTGCAAAAGCAACGAAAACAAACATTTTTTCTTAAACATAGACATACTATTTTTTTTTTTGAGTGTGTAAAGTAGAATAGGAAACGGACTGGGAGACACACCCACAGACATGCAACCGCAACAACGACGACGACGACGACGTCAGCCACATCCTGCCATCAAAGTCGGCCATCAAAGCTGCCGACGTCGCTGTTACCAATGACGTAGGCATAGGGCAATGTGTAACGTGCAGCGGGCAACGGGCAGCATTGTTGTTGATGCCGCTTGATAGCGCGTCGATTGTTGGCACTGCCGCTGAGTTTTTCAGTTGATGTTGAGACTCGTGCAAAATCTGTTGCATATTTGAAAGCTGTTCACCCGAGACAGTATCTGTTGCGTACTCTATATTTTATATATATACATACATACATACATATAAAATATATATTGTATTGTTCAATTGCAGAATTTGCAGCAGCAACAACAGCAGCAGCGCAGCTACAGCGGATGCACATAAGATGGTGCACCACAGCAATGACGATGCCATGAACAAAATTCCACTCAAATCGTCCAGCGGACTGGATGACGATGAGAAGAATGGCGGTGAACTAATGCAGGATACAGCCGCTGCTGAAGAGGCGCGACGCGAACAGATGTAAGTTTTAATTACTAAAAAAAGAAAGGAAAGAAAGCTTTTTAAATGAATTAGAATAGAATATAATGATATATTTTTAAATACTACTTTTACTTAAATAATTTTTTAACATTCTTACGAATTTATTCTATATTTAGAGAAGAATCAAATATAAAATATATTTTCTTTTAATGCTTCCTGTGAATTTAATTATGCAAAGTTCAAATATAGTTTTCTTTCAATATAGACGCAAAGAACTTAAATTCAAAGTAACGGAAAGTGCAGCATACTTTTTTGGGACAGTAAAACGTTAAACATAAGTGTTTAAGGGTTCGTTCGCTTAAGATTTCTTGATTTTAAACAGAAATGTGTGCAACAATTCGACTATGAAATCGATCTAAAAAACAAAAGAACTGAATGCCTTAACCTATGCTAGTTGAATTCTAAAAATGTTTAAATATTTTTGCTTGTTGCAGGCGTGCCAATGTGTTGGCCTGGATGAAAAAGCTGACAATTGTGTTGATCTGTTTTATTGGCATTGCCCTGATTAGCTATGTGATCATTAGCCTGTGCTTTAGCGGTAAGTGGTAAACGGAACCAATTGACTAAATGAAACGTGGCCAAAACCAACAACCACATTTCTAACCCACTCATATACAAAATGGCAACTAATCCCACGACAAAAATACACACAATTTTATCATATATGTATTTACGTCAACACATTTAAATATCTACAACACGAAGAAAACAAAATGTTGCACATGTTGCTTTGCATGCCTTTCAAGTCATTCGATTCACCAAAATCCTGCACTCTGGCACCCAGCTCTTTAATATGTTACGTTTCTTCTCTATTGTGGCACCAAAAATGTATTGACAATAAAAAAAAAAAAAATACTCTTACACCTTAACTTACAAAATAACCAACAACAACACCAATAAATGCACCGACAACAACCACCACCAATACTACAAAAGACTGGCCAAAGTCAACGCCCTTGCGAGCCAACAACAGCACAGTTGCGACAGCAACGACAGTTACAGCAACGACAGCAACAGCAGCAATCGTTGGTAGCAGCACGGCAGCAACAGATGCTGCTGCAGAAGCCGTAATAGCAGCAGCAGCAGCATCGTCACCTTCACCACCACAACCATCAGCACCAACAAGAACTATTGCAACAACTAGCACACCACCAACAACAACAACAACAACTACAAAAATAATAAGAACTACAGAAAGCACACCAACAACAACAACCACTACAACAACAACAGCACCAAGCAATCCAAGCACAAGCCACACATTTATAACATTTAATCCAACAGATGAGCAACCGGAGCCCAACAACAACGGTAGCATAGAAGCAACAACAGCAACAACAGCAGAAGAGATTGCAATTGCTGGACCCGCCGTTGCCGCATCGACGTCACCAACAACACCACCACCATCACCAGCAACACAACCGGACAACAACGGCCAATTCGTTTCCAAACTGGGCATCTTCGAGCACGCAGCCGTCTGCTCCGATGCGCATCCTTGCAGTCAAATTGGCAGGTAATCATGAGATACACTTTTTAACCTCCTCGCCACTGCTGCAAAAACAATCGATGCACTAACGAGATTTTCAATGAAGAATTAAAAAACGCAAAGATAATGTTTTACTTAAACTTAAAATTGAAGAAATCTTAAAATTTCGAGCTATGAAAGTTTAGATGCAACTATCGATTAATCGATGTTTTTAATATTTAACATCGATTTAAATCGATGAGTTTTCTTTTGCTAAGTACTCACTACATTCCTTTGATTTTCTTCCAATGCAGCGACATACTGGCACGCAATGGCAGCGCCGTAGATGCAACAATTGCCACAATGCTGTGCAACGGCCTCGTTGTTGCCCAAAGCATGGGTATTGGCGGAGGCATGCTAATGAATATCTATGATCGTGAGACTCAGCAGGGCTACCAGATCGACGCACATGTCGTAGCACCCTATGCCGCCGATGCAAAAATGTTCGAGAATCAGCCGAATACCTCTTTCTATGGACCATTGAGCATTGCTGTGCCCGGCGAGGTGATGGGCTATCATCTGGCGCACCAGCGCTTTGGCAAGCTGCCATGGAAAGATCTGGTGGCACCGTCTCTAAAGATCTGCGAAACGGGCTATCAAATGTCACATCATCAAGAGAAAACAGTGCACACAGCATGGTTGCAATTGAAAGACAATCCACACTATCAGTAAGTAAATTGATCTAGTCGGAAGGGAGTTGCTGACCGAGCAGGGGAATTCCCCTTTTAATTCGCAGGGCCGTTTTCTTGAACGCTGAAACGGGTGAACACCATGTGGAGGGAACACAAATAATGCCACCGGCAAAGCTATGCAACACATATCAACTGCTGTCCGACAATGGTCCGATGGACTTTTACAACGGCACCATATCCAAAATGCTTGCTGAGGATCTGAAGGAGGTGGGCAGCATTATAACGCACGACGATTTAGATGCGTACACAGCCGAAATGCGACTGTCCGTCACAATGCCCCTGGGTCAGGATACCCTATATGCTGTGCCGCCGGTAAGCAGTGGGTCCATTGTATCGCACATACTCGCCATTCTCGAGGGCTACAACTTCACTCGTGCCGATTTGGCCGATGATGAGTCCTATGCTCGCACCATACATCGCATTACCGAGGCTCTCAAATTTGGATTCGCACGTCGCGGCGAATTGGGCGATCCTCGTTTCAATGAGGTGCGCGAATTGGTTAGCCAGCTGAATAATCCAGAGTATGCCGACCAGCAGCGTGCCAAGATCAATGACAGTCATGTTCTAAGTGGTCCCCACGAGTACGGTGCTCAGCTTAGCTCCGAGGAAGATCCGTATGGCACCTCAGCACTCTCAGTAATAGCACCAAATGGCGATGCTGTGTCCGTAACAAGCTCCGTTAATTATTAGTGAGTAGCAAGCTGGTATATACCATTTTTAACATACTATGTTGCTAATCCCCGAAATCTTTTGCAGCTTTGGCTCCGGCCTTATTGGTTCACGTACCGGTATAATATTGAATAACGGCATGAACGATTTTTCCAATGAGTACAATCAATTTCTGTTGCCCATGTCGTCGGCAAATGTTATTGATGTACACAAGCGACCCATGTCTTCACAGTCGCCAATGTTGTTGGCTGACCGCGACGGCAACATACGACTGGCAATTGGTGCTGCCGGTGGCACTAAGATAATTTCAGCTATTGTCGAGGTTGTTGCTCGATATTTGTGGCTTGGTGATGATTTAAAGGCGGCTATCGATGCGCCCCGTTTCTACAATCAGCTGTTTCCCGATAAGCTCGAGCTCGAGGATGGCAACTATTCGGAGGCATTGCTGGATCTGCTTCGGAAACGGGGCCACAATCTGCACCTTTTGGATCCGAAAAATGGTGCAACCTCCGTTGTTTGCGCTCTTGGACGCAATGCGACGGCAATTTATGCAAATGCCGATAGACGCAAGCGCGGTGGCGTCGCAGGATTCTAAAGGATTCACACATAAGCCATCACCATCACACACATACACTAGCTTTTCGTCAAGTGAGATTAGTATTGGCAACACAATGAAAAGCAAACATAAATACGTATGTATGTATGCGAGTATGTATGTATGCGAAATGGAGGAGAATGGAGAATAGAGAACACAGATGCGAAAGCGTGTGTGGAAATAAAAGTATTTAAGCTAGCTATGTCTTTTTTTTTTACATATTATGTATGTATGTATATCGTATGTTACATAAATTTATATGCTACCTACTACTACCTTATACAATAATAATAATAATAAAAACAAACACACATTTTTTTTCAATACTTTTTTCTTACTTCTCTTTTAGTTCGTCAATGTTTGATTTGTAATCAAAACGCGTATTTCCATCTATATTAACTAACAAATATTCAGTTATTCTTAATTAATTCCAAAACGAACAGCTAGGATAGGACCTAAAAAAAGAGGTTATGTTTCTGACTTTTCTAAACTTGAACTCATGAAATGGGAAAAGGATAAATGGTTTTTTGCAAATATATGTATTAGACAGAAGGAAGTATCTCTGAACCAATGAAATACATTAATTTTTGATCAGTTAAAGAGACTTTTAGAGCTTACGACTCCAGATTTGTAACACAAGCCATCCTTAACCAGAAGCATATTAACTTCTCAGTTTCCAAAATACACATGATTTTAAACTGAAAACTATAAAACTTGATCACAATAGAAAAAAGAATGATTGTTAAATTGATATCAATCTAGGAGAGTTTATTTGCTTGCGCGTCAAAAGCAGGTGGAATATGTATCAACACATCGGGCATCGGGCTTATAAATGAGACCTCGATAATCGTTGGATGACTTAAGAACATAGTTTCTATCATATTTATGTACCAGTCCATCATGGAATCCATGTAGTATAGCGTAGTCTGAGCAAAAACAGCTCCGTTTGTGCCATGCCTATGGGAATCGAACAGCGTTACAATGGAGGTGATCAAATCAATGCCCACCATCACACAACGATTATCGGCAGTGATGGCAGCAAACAGCTTCGGGTACGTCTCCCAAAACTCAGATTGCTGGTAGCGTCCAATGGTGGTGTGAAATATTTTCGATAAAGCAGTAACAATGTATAAATTGCTTTGGTCTTCGGTGCACAATTGCGTAAAGAACCACTCGTCGAGATGAAAGTCAATTCTGCTGTATAATTGAAGTGCGAAGATGCCTTCCGGTACAGTGAAAATCATATCGTCCACATCATAATCCATATAAGCAAGATTGCCATCGTCAATTGAATTGCCCATCAGCACCCAGGCGATACTCGACAGTTGTGATTCGAACTTGCTAAAGTCCTTGAGATTGGAGAGTCTTTCGGCAAACGACAATGAGATGAGGGTACAGGAACTGTTGCCATATTCGCTGAACTCGCCATATTTCGTCTGGGTAAAGTCCTGTGGGAGCCACCAGACGTGTAAGTCGTTAATATACTCATATTGAACATCTTCTAGGTCTTCGGTATCATCGTCGTCAAAGAACATCTTAAAGCAACAGTTTTTTTTTTAGGTTTACAAAGGTTAGGTGTGCCTTTTGTAAGCTGGTAAAAACTAATATTATTTTGAATTTGTTTGAGTTTTGATTTAATAGACACATTTGCTAAGCTTACTATTGATCTAATATTGTTTTTTCGGTTGAATCTGAAAAGCTTAAGCTCCAGTATTTGTCTATACACAGTAAGCCTTAACTTATTAAATAACAACTATGATCGAACACAAAAAATTTACAAATTTAAATTATAATAACCTGGGCAAGGACATTCTTTAATTTGAGTCGTCACGAAATATTCACAAAGATTTTGGTTGTTGTTGGTAATGTCAGTTCATCAATATTCGATACATATAACTTATTAACTAATTGCCGCTTTCAGTCATTATGAAACTCTACCAACTTCATGTTTCTTGTTTCTATGGGCATTAACATTAATTATTTTATAGCTATTAGCTTTAAAGATATCTACATTATTTTAATATTTTAGTGCACATTTGGTAACGTTTTAATTTTACAGTCTTGCTTATCGCATTATGTGATATGGCGTTTACATTAAAGTATTAAATTCCGAAAGAAACTAAAATGGTATTAACTTGGAAAACTACCCATGCTTGGCAATAGGTGCAGTCAGTGTTTGTCAAAATATTTAATAGTACTCCTGTTCTCTCCGGCTCCTCGTCACTGTGGTCGTCCGTAGATCAAGACCTTGGTGCGCACTGATTTGCATCCAGATGTCTTAACATTCACTGTGTTGACCATTTCTTCTATGTATTGGTCAGCCAAGTGTAAGTCCACCACTTTTGCCTCGTGGCGTACACATCTTTCCAAGTCGAAGCGGTCAAAAGAACGATAGGTTATGACTGTGGTTTGTGGCAGCTGCTTCACCATATCGAGCTGTTCGCCATACTGATCATTTGGCAGCATCGCGTTTAGATTGAAAACATAGATAATTGTCAGCTGCTTTCTGTCCAGATCGCTTATGTCATCGGCGACGTCACCCAATGCCCGTACCAGGGCATTTATTGCTGACACAAAGTCCACATCGCACGCGGGCATGTTGTCAATGATTAACAGATTGCAGCCACAGTGCGCCAAGTTGCGAAGCGCACGCTTAACTGTTTGGAAGCGTGCCTCATCGTCAGTTAGATCAAAGTCGTTCCAGGCAATGCTTTGCACGTTCTCCGGCCACGGATATAGCTCCAGCAGCAGGCGCATTGTCAGGCTCTTGCCGACTCCCGACGAGCCCACAAGCGCAATTGACTGAAATGCGCTTTGGTTGCCTAGAGCCTGTTCCAGCTGTTCGAGTGGCGCCTCCTGATTTAGCACATTTTCATGTATACTGTCAAAGATGTTGCGCAGCTGTATGGTGCGATCACAATAGTCCAACTTGTTGTGCACTATAGCATAATAGTGGCTCATGTAGCGCTGCATGAATTTCGACATGGTCGAATCGTTTTGGTACAATGTGATGCCGCAGCTCAATCCAAAAACCAGCATCATCGGAATCAAAGTATATCTAAAAAAGGCCGCGATTCCCTGCTTCAGATCAGATTGACAAGTCCCTGGACCCTCCGTGGTCTTTGGTTTCTCCGACGAGAACAGACGCCGCATACGCCGACGATTCCACTGACGCTGCATATCTGTACACATTGACCAATTGTTTTGCAAATGGCTGTTGCTAATCTGTGCTGCTCGGCGTTTTAAAAACGCGCGTTGTCTTGCCTTTTGTGGTTTGAGGTCCACTGCGCCAATGAGTGCATTTTTATCTGTCTCAGCAATGCCCATTTTACAATTGTGATGAATTTTGTTAAAATAAAATACTTTTAAAAAAGAATCTGAGGCAATTCTGATAATTTCAATGTGTTTCAATGAATTTCAATTTAAAGTAGAATTGTAAACATACTTGATGTATCGATATGTTTGCCAATGTTTTTCTACATCGTTTGTATCGAGTACCAAATAATTTTCAACAAATGAAAAAAACTGCGTACCTGTATTATTAATTTAGCTAAACTATTTTTTTGTAGTTAGCAACACAAAAATTGAAGAGCTTGACCTTTAATTGCTAAAAAAAAAGTGAATCGATTTTTGGCGGCAACTATTTTTACTCAGTTTACGATACCCCAATTCCAAACGATACTACTCACTATGGCTGCAGGTGTTTACAAATTGCTTGTTGCTGTATAATATACATAACATCATATAATAAAATAAGATGAAAACGTAATATATGTGTTCCGAAAGTGGGCATAAATCTTATCTTATCTTAATCCCCTATCCCAATGTTTTGACAGCGTCAACTCTACTCACACATACATCTTCAATCTGGATTTAAATGACATTTTAAAACCGATCAAGTCCCCAAAAGGTTGGCATGCAATACTTAAAAAAACCAAATACAACAGGCTTTAAAATTAATGTTTGTATGCATTAGTAGGCTGTAAACCAATTAGAGGAATCACCTTGCAAGACGCAAACATGTGAATCAATAAAATCTTCGCGAATTAAGCTAATATGCTTTGTTGACCCAAGAAATGCTGCAAATGATAAATGATCCGCCCAACACTGCACTGCACCTGAAGCTGGTAAGAAGAAGGTATTTTATGTGCAATCAGCTCTCATTATGAATTTTAAATTGTCTGTGCTTGCAGCCCATCGTTGTAAAGTGCACCACCGAGGTAGAGACCAAAGCATCATGGCTTTGGGTCCGACCAAGCGCTGTGCAGCAATAAGCGAGTTTTGACAGCGATTATTAGATATTTGAATTATTTATTGGGTTATGGTGTTGCATATGATGCGCGTAGACAGTAAGCATTATAATTGAATTTAGAGACTTTTGATTAGCGCTTCTGATCGCCCAGATCCTCGATGATGTCCTCATCAATTTCGGCCCATTTATCAGGAATAACATCAAATAGGTCATCCTTAACGTCGCCCTGTATAACAATTTCATCATCACCAGTGACAGACGAACCGCAAGCGAACTTCGTTCCAAAAAACTTTGCAGCCACTTTTAGATCAATATCTGCAGATGACACATGGGACGGGTGAGCGAGAGAAGATAATAAACGTATCCGTATATTAATGTACAACACAAGTATGGTTATTTATGTGGTGTTTTAAAATTTCAATACCAACCAAATGTGCTTAGTCCGGTTACGACAGTTACGGACTTCTTTTTACCGCGGGCTGCACGTGAGACACAAATGCGTTTTGGGACATCTTCCTTCTTCTTGACCCGCAGCAGTCCTTTGCCGCCACGTTTTTGACGTTTCTTATCGTCGTCTGTGCCATCTGCCGCTGACTGCTCTTCCTCAACTTTAAGTCGCTCAAAATCCTCGGGCAGATTGTGTTCTAGCCACTCCTTGCATTTGTCGTATTCCGGATAGTATTCGCAATACTGCACAAATATTTAAAGTTAAACCACTTTCTAAATGTGTTGAGTTTTTTTTTTTCTGTTTTACCTCTATTGGCATTGTGCAGTGTCCACAATATTTCATGACTATAGGATAAGTGACGTCTTCGCGTGCACCCACCTTGAGTCGATCAGCAACATTGGTGTTTGCGTTAGTCATTTCTCAAATTGGGTTTCTGTTTAATTGTTCTAAATAAATTAAATTAACTACAAATTAACTCGGCTTTTAGAAAACTACAAGAAAGACAGACATCGAGCAATCGATGTTTATAAGTCCAACCGGCAATTTTATGCTGCACTCTTCAACACTTATTGGAGCAGGGCGTGGCCAGACTGTTTTTAGTGATTTCTTTTGGAGGGAAAATTTTTATACTTTAAATAATATTATATAATATTTTTTTGCAAGAAATTCGTTTCTTAATGGAATTATATTTGGATGTATAAAAAATCTAGCCGACTAAGATTTTTCAATTGTTTCTAAAAACGGACACACAAATTGAATGTTTTTTGTTTTTTGCTATATAGTGAATTTAATTTCTGAGCTTAATCGACTAGGAAATACATATTTGAAAGAAAAAATAAATCGATCTGATGTATCGCCAACGTTTAAGCAGACAGCATGTGGGCGAATGAATGAATAATATTGTGCTTATATAATACCAATATATAGTATTAATGTTAGCACTGCATTAAACAAAATGACACCAAATGTATGTTAACTATAAAATGTGATTAGCACACATTAACAACAACTCAACAAGTCAAGTAATCAGCTGTTGGCCACGGCTCTGTGACGTCATTATGGGTAAGTGGAACAACAAAGCAATAACAACAGATCCACAACATACACATATAGTACCATTAATATACATATGAGTGTTAATGCGAAAGAACAACAACACAAACCGGCGAAAACTAGAGAAATGTTAAAATAGCCGCGATCTCTGGCACTCACGCTGGCCACGTTTTAAAAATGTTTTGGCGTTATTAAAGCATTTTTCTTGCGCTGGCATTGGGACAAACATAATTTTTCTAAACGCACACACACACACGCACACGTCAGCGCACCCGTGCATGCGTCTGCATGTGTGTATATATGTATGTATATAGAGTATATGTATATATGTACATATATGTCTGTATGGATATAATTGTATATAGAGGCACTTATTCGACGCTTTGGCAAAATTCTGGCATTGTTATTTGCACTTGCGGCAGCAGCCAGCGACAACGACTCATAAATAATGTCTGAAGATGCCAAAAGTGAGTAAAGTGATGATGTACAACTGTATACATACGTACATACATATGCATGGTATGGACAAACATTGTTTTCATCTCTGCTATTTGTGTTCCAGGTCCACGCACACGAAACATTATTGAAAATCAACTGTTTCGCCGTCAGCGCAGTCTTAAACTTGAGGCGCTACAAAGGCAGCGATCACAATATGGCACAATCGACGTCATTGACGACGATGATGAAGCGGAGACTTTCGACAAGGTTAGTTGCTGTGTGCATACATATATTACATACTGTACATTTTTTAATTGCACAATTATTGCAGACGTATATAGTCATCATATTTACGGAGAAGGCGAAGCTGCGTCATTGTCAGGATGTTGAGAAAATCATTCAGGAGTTTGATATACAAACTACACTGGAAATTGTTAGGTAAACCAGCTCAATTTCTTTCTCTCTCTTTTTCATTTCACTTGTAAACGTATTGTTTTGCAGCAAAACCGAAAAGTATTTGTATCTGACAGCCAGTTTGGATACACTGTTGCGTCTGGCTGATGCGGCTGAACTGGAAAAAATGACCAAAACGGGCAGCATGCAAAAATTTAATCATGGCTGCGTCTCTGATTTTCTGTTACCCGGCATGACCAAGGAGCAGATACTTAACTATTGTGAGACGCCCGTCTTGATTAAAGATGTGGTGGAGCCGCCAATAAGATCCTACATAAAAAAGGGTTACATCGAGGATATGTTTCCATTGCATGATATTGTATGTATTACGCTGTACATACACATGAACATATGTATGTATTCATTCTCAATGTACTGGTTACAGCTATTTTTGGAACGTTTTAATTGGAATCTCAAACGAACTACGTTGCCCATTGAGGATGTACGTAACTATTTTGGCTCCAGCATTGGCCTTTACTTTGGCTTCATTGAATTCTACACAAAGGCGCTGGTTTTTCCAGCTGTTTTTGGCCTGCTGCAATGCCTGATGGATCTCAATCTTTCGCTGGTCTGCAGCTTCTATGTGATCTGGACGACAGTGAGTGAAAGCAATTAAAATTTAAAGCTATTATTTTGTTTATTGTCTTTTGACATTTGCTTTAAGATATTTTTAGAGTTGTGGAAGCGTAAGTGCGCTGGCTACTCCTATCGCTGGGGCACCATTGAGATGAGCAGCTTGGATAAGCCGCGCGCTGCCTATAAGGGGCAAGAGAAACCGGATCCCATAACTGGCAAAATGACGCTGCATTATCCAATGCGTTTTACGTACCTGCAAATGTATTGCATTTCGTATCCAGTGGTTCTGGGCTGTGTCTTTGCTGCCGCCTGGTTTGCTCTCTATCAGTTTCAAATCGAGGCTGAAGTTTTGGCAGATTTTGGTGCAGATTCGTGGCTGTTATACATACCTGTCATTGTGCAATCCGTGCTTATTTCGATCTTTTCGTGGGCATACGAGAAGCTCGCCACATTCCTTACCAATCTGGAGAATCATCGCACACGTTCGCAGTACGACCGGCATCGTGTTAATAAGCTGATACTGTTCGAAATTGTAAACAATTTCTTTTCACAGTTTTATATTGCGTTCGTGCTGCAGGATCTAAAACAACTAAAGTATCAGCTAATGATGCAGCTGCTCATCTTTCAGCTACTGTGTATAGCACAGGAAATTGGCATTCCCCTAATGGCTGTGCTGCGTCAAAAGTATGCCAAGTATCGACACACGGAACTGGATCCAGACAAATTGAGCACAATCAGCAATAAGCCACGTTACGAACAATCGTTCTACGAATCTGGCCTCGACGCCTATCATTCCACCTATGAGGATTATCTGCAGGTGTGCATACAGTTTGGCTACGTTGTGCTCTTTGCTGCCGTTGCACCATTCGCTGCCATTGGCGCCCTTATCAACAATGTCTTTGCCGTGCACATTGACATGTTCAAGCTGTGCAACATTTTTAAGCGTCCATTTGGGCGTCGCGCTAAAAACATTGGCGCTTGGCAGTTGGCTTTTGAGCTGCTCTCGGTCATGTCGTTGCTAAGCAACTGTGGTCTGCTCTTTCTTCAACCGAATGTCAAGTAAGTAGCTATCGATTCCTCTTCTTTATTTTTATTAAACACTTTATCTTCCATTAGGCAGTTCTTTTCGCACTGGCTGCCCTCCATACCGGATCTATCGTTTGTCATCTTCGAACACTTGCTGCTTGGCCTTAAATTTCTTATACACAAGGTGATTCATGAGCGTCCACGCTGGGTGCGCATTGGATTGCTGAAGGCAGACTTTGAGACGAGCCAGGCGCTCAAACAGCTCAAGTAAATGACCATCTGTCTTAAAGCTTTCACTTCAGTTGATTAATGTATATTTCTTAACTCTTTTTAGGAAATTCAAAGCAGCGAACAAAATTGCTTAAGGACATTGGGACTAGACTGTCTGTCGCACAATGTGCTACATCGGGATCAAACCAACAAAACAATACAAAACCAGACACTAGTCAAACGGAAATATGTATATATTTATAAATATTTAATTGTATTATTGTAAGTCTCTCTCAACTAATGGTGCCTTAAATACATATGAACTTATTCCTATCATTATACTTGTTATATATTTAACGTAACTAATCGCATAAATGCGTTCAATGGTAAATTTATATATTGTAATTGGGCATTTTTCTTGTAATTTATATGGGTTTTTATTTCTTCTTCCTTTTTTTAACTTAGAACTTAAGAGATCCCATAACTGGCATTGCTTCCAGATCTTGTCAAACTATACAAATCTATTTATTTGTTTGTATAAAAATCATTATTTTTTTACCTATCTGATTGAGGTTCTTTAGAGAGCCACACTTATTTCAGGAAGTATTATTGGATGGACTTTTATAATGGCCGGGTACTATGCTAGTTTATTTATAGTTTTAGGCAAACTAAGAACTTGAAAAATATTTCCGTTTTTGCCACTTACTTATACATTCATGATTTGTTTCCAACAATTTCTAACGATGTCCACGATAATGTTTAAAGGCAAGAAAGGCGTCAATGGCATGCAGAACTCCCGCTGCATAGCCCATGTACTATAGAGGATAAGTAAAACTGATAAGTTACGCATATCAAAATACAACCAGATTACAATAGAGACTTACATAAGCGCCAGTCATGGCTGGGTATGCCCAGAAGCCAGGTCGAACCAGAAACTGAGGATGCAGCCAAACAACACAGGCAAATCCCATATAGCTAGCTGAACTGAAGTACATACAGCTGGCCATCACATTGAACAGCGTCTCCTGTCGCAAAATTATTTATAGCATGTAAATACAAATAAATGTAATGTGCACTCACAAATAGCGACTGTCGAATGAGTCCGTAGGATTTATCTGAGAAGCAGTAGCATATGAGAAGTATGGCCGTTGTGGTGAAACAATGTCCAGTTGTGGCCAGAAAACTGGTCAACGCCTGTCCAATGGAGTCCGCATATGGTACACCGTATTTAATAAGCAATCCCTCACACAAAGTCGCCAGACCCAACTGCATTAGCTTCATAAGTCCGGACCGTGAGAGCACAAAGCCAAAATTGATGCAAGTAAAGATGCGGCAACAACAGATTTTAATGCCCAACGGTTGGCTCATGCCACGCACACCAAAGGAAGCCATCTTCACTAGACGCTACTCAGCAATACACTAAAATACACAATTGCATTCAGTCCAGCCAAGAAACAAAAGCAGCGGATGCAGCGCATCTAAAAATAGAGCTGCCTGCCTGCCGCCTGCCTGACCCCAAGCGGTGTCAGCTGCGCCGGCGTTCTATTTGTTTGTTCAACACTCTTTTGAGAGCTCGGGTTTTTTCAAATTGAGGAATAGTTTCAACATTGCATACAACATAATTTTTTTTTCTTTAATCTAATTATACAATGATTTCATGATTTCATAAAATTATTTCAATGCGAAAAATAACAAGAAATTAATTGTTAACAATTCGCATATTTCAAATTATGTTGGATGTCAAAGCAACATATCGAAGAGAAAGGTTTGACTTCATTGACATCCTAGTCTTTGCGCTTTTTGTCATCCTGTAATTAGATAAAGTATTGTCGCGTTGGCATAAGTTCGGGTCAATTTTAGTCGTTAAGGCAGCAATTAGGGTGACTTCAGAAGAACTTATTGCATTAGAGTCATCCGCTAACATTTAAAATTAAATAAATTCCACCAGCTCAATATCCAACACTTGCTAAAATATAAAGGCATACTTTTAGGATGAGCCAAAAATAAAGAAAAACACTATTAATGACAACAAAATCAGCCGTTTGTTCTTTTTTTTTCAAACAATCAACTTACAAATTCCCAAATTCGGGTTAGGCTTAAAATTAAGATTATTTATTTTTAGCCGCAACTAGAATTCCCATGTCTTTTGTTTACAACTCAAAAGTTAATAGTTTTCATTAAGCAACAGAAGGAGCAGCAATCCTGGATGGTCAAGATTATTGTTTCTCTGGGGATAGTTTTCGAGCAGCAGTTCGGGTTCCAAGCTGGGCACAGCACAGTCAAGCAACTTCCATATTTTGGACTACTGCGATTGTATCTGGAAGGACGGTAGTTCGCGGTCCATTTCGATTCAGCAACCTCAACCAAATATGATATGGAAGCTGGCAATGCCAGCGGCGGACTTCGTGAGAGATCCTTTTCTTTACCTCTTTACCTTTTCCAAGCAAGTGGCGGCGATGAGGACTCACTCACGGGCTGCAATGATAGTTAACATTCAGAGAGTCAAGCTGACCTGGTGATATGGATGCCAAATCTAGGCCTTGACTTGTGATAGTCGGATCAGACCAGATGCGAGTACATTCGGTACATCTGGAACACCACTCTGCATGGTGAATCAGGCACGAGCGCCATCAGAATAGTCTGCCAAAGGGCAAAGGCGCCAACCAAGGGAACATTTTGTTTCGATCTCCCAAGGCGATTACAAGCAGAAACTAGCGCCAATAATTGTTATTGTTGCTGTATTTTTTTTGTTACTAAATTATTTTGCTATTTTAATTCATTGTTGTGTTAATTACTGTCATTATTTATGCTAAACCAAAGAGGTTTGCGGGAGCGCCCGACTGGGATGAATGAACAGTCGGACAAGGTCACAAAGGAGTCTCAAAGGTCACCTAAAAGTAGTACATATGCACATATATTGAAATAAAAAAATGTAATTACAATTAAATTTAAATTGAAGCTTATGTTCCCCACCCTTTCGTTCTAGTCATCCATGTGTTTTCGTTCAGGCTTGCTTGACTTGCCAGTCAGTTAGTTCTCATTTCAAAAAACACAAACAGTAATACACACAGTTAATAAAAAATTGGTGTTTGGGCCAAAAAAATAAATTGAAATTTCTTGTACACAAAAACGAAAAAATCTTCTGAGGACATGTGTTTGCCGTATGTGGGTAAGCTGTTTGGAGGCGGCCAACGTCGCCGACACAATGTAGTTGAGTCGCCACGTTCCACTTTGGCGCCGACACCGCAGCAGTCGAATGCGACCATTGAGACCAACAATACTGTTACAAATGCCACCCAAAAGGAGGATTCCGTGATGTTGGTGAATGCCAACATTATTCCTGAAGTGCTCGAGTGTACTGAAAGTGTGAAGGAATGTGCCGCTAGCAACGATGCCGTAGAGGAACAAGAAGAGGCCAGCATTCAAGCAACCCCAGAGGTAGCTAGCAGTAGCTCAAAGCCTACACCTTGGTGGGATTACTTTGGAATGACTAAGAGCAAGAAGGGCAGCATCGCTTCGATGCAGAAAAAGAATTAGCAAGTTGATGTGCAACGGTCTGATTTCGTTTACTGAAACTCAATACTGACGATATTTACGACAAAACATAGCGCTGATGAATGAAAAAGTTTGCCATTATTATTAAACTTAGTAACAATGGTAAAATTGTTAACAATGAAAGAGTGAAGTGGGTTTGATCACGCACGAGAGAATGTCGCCATAATCTTGACGGCTGTTATTTTGAATAAAATATAGTATTAGCAAGAAAGAACGACCAAAATTTACTGGGCGCGATTGTGGCGGCGACATTGTACCGATATCTCATTGACATGGGGAATTAAGTCAATGTACAAGAGTTTGACCAACAACAATGGAAACAAATAGAGTGTGCGAACAGCGAGAATTCAAACTAGAATAGGTCGTGGCAACTCCAACACTCTTGTTGACTGTATTTGTTAGGGTTAAACAATGTTCAAAGTTTAGATAAAAGCCATCGAAAAAATCAATAAGCATTTGCAGTCACAAACAAGTCAATTTCAATATTATTGTATTTTGCTTATATTAGTTTTAGCTTTGAAGCTTTTACTTGCTGCGTACACATGTACTTTGCATGTACTCGCAATTCAATAACGGCACTTAAGCTTCGTTTTACTTTACTGCTAATTGTGCTTTTGTAAGTCGTGCTTAGCGCAAGCGAGACAGCCATATGCGGGAGTTAAGAACGCGAGACAGAGCGCACATAATCGAGAAACACTGATGTTTGCCGCCGCCGCCGAACCGGCATCGCAGCGATTACTGTAATTTATCAGCCGCAACGGCAATTTGAATGTTTTTTTTTTTTTTTTTAGTGGGAGTGGGCCATCTAAGATAGTTGTTTTTGCTGTTTTGCGTTTTTGACAATGAATCTAACATGGCTGTTATCAAATCAATTTTGTATTGTCGCCGATGCTTTAACTGCTGCTACAGCCGTAGCCGTCACAATAGCCGGCCGTTGACGTCAACATTACGTAGCAGCTCTAAGCGCTTCCGAATGCTTTTAACAATTGAAACCGTTGCAATTCGATTCGTGTTTACATACGAACATGCATCATTTTGTTCACTGTTCTTAGAGCTATCGGCTGCTGCTGCTGGCAATTGGCAATTTGCCAATATTGTCACGATTTTTGCACGTGCAGCTGCAACGCATGCGCAACACTTAAACGAACTGCTATGCGGATGTTATATGAACATTTTTTTGGGTTTGATTGTTAGTTTTTAGCAACGTCAAATATCCTGGCCTGCAATCGATTATCGATAACTTTAAGCTTATAATAATGCATATGAACAGAAGAAAGTAAGACATTTAAGTTATTGGCACATTTTGTGTTTAGTTTTCTGTTGTCGCTAAAGTAAACAACAGAAAATACACTAAATTTATGTACACATGAACATATATCTGTACAATTATTCATATGTGCATATGTCTAAAAGTATACGATATACTAAATACTTGTACGTTTTATGTCTAGTTATTTTTAAACAAAAAAGCAAACGAAAAGCGAAACAAAATCAACAAACAAATACGCAAGGCGTACGTATGTCCGAAATCTTTTGGCCTGCTCATTGGGGCCGATGCCTTCAAGACAGAGAGAGTTTTTAGATAAGATATTGTCTTAAAAAATGTACTACTGAACATATTTTGTCATTAGCCGTGACTGCTTTTAATAATGTGCTGTGTGTAAATGTAGTATTTAAATTGAAACTATAATTAAATTAACAAGTGCCAAGCGTTCAAATCTCTGTGTCAAATCTGTTGTATGCTATTTAACGCCAACAACAACATCAGTACCAAAAAAAAAAAAAAAAAAGGTACACAATTGAAAACTAATCTTAATAACCAACTGCCATTTCGACAGTGCAGTTTGTACCTTAATTTCCCTACCCCAAACAACAACGTAAATAAATTTTTAAACGAAATTGGCATGGCCAAAAACGCTTCGTACTTAACGCAAATGTGCATTCGTTTGTGTATATATGTGTGTGTGTGAAAATTTCCATTTGTCAAGAGCAATGTCGAAATTGGTCAAAACAGATGGCAGGCGGCAGTTAAGAAAAATTACGCATTAACTTAAATGGTGGATGCCATTTTCAATACAAATGCCTACTACATATGCATGCATACATGGTATAATCGTGCCATTCTATCGATGACCAATTAAAGTCATAACATATTGATTTTTGTTGAAAGAAAAGTGTTCAGGAATAATAAATAAATCAGCAGCTACTTAAAGTTTCGAAGAGTAGTTCTTTTTATCATTTCTTGAAAAAACATTAATACAAAAATAAAAGGGTTTACATTTAACTATATTATTATATCATCTTCTGTTCTTTCGGAATATTTGTATATTATTTAGGCAAATCTTTTTGCGCCTTTTTCAAACTCCAGAAAGACTTTTTTTCCATAAGAAAAATGATTACATTCCTTTTTCAAATTAAGTAAGTATATAATTTAGGTTTTTTTATTTATTGAAATCCATTTAGTTATAGTAAGTATTGATTAGCTAATAACCCGATGTTATGACATATTTATTTAGCATTATGAATAGATTCACTTTCTATCGTCAAATTGTATAATATACCTATGTTGTGTAATGCATTATATAATGCAGTAAACAATCAACGCTTATGTACATACTGATCTGACAACCATTTTAATTGACTTTTGCTTGTACTACTATGTAAGTACGACGAGTATGAAATGCAAACCCGATGCCATAAAGAAAACTCATGTCGCACTTCCATTGTTTATCAAATAGAATACTATATTGTCGAATACTTAGTAGAACTGCAAACATTTGTTGTTTATATTTATGTCAGTGACAATTTCAAAAGGGACAGAGACTGAGAAACAGTACTAACGACACTCGAACAACAACAGCAAAGATAAATGGCAAACAAGAATTTCATTTGGCAAAAGTCGCCATAACAAAAAACAAAAAACAAAAAGCGAATAAACAAAACACTAAACACAAAACACAAAAAACCTTGTGACGTTAACGAAAGTAAGAGCTATGCATCATTAACACTTCACTTTTCTTAACGCCCACTCAATCTATATTAATAAATTAAAGGCTTTTTAAACTGATAGGCAGGAAACTTGAGATTAAACTTAATTTTACATTTATTTTTATCTATAAGTGTGTGTGTGAAACTTTTTTTTATTTATGATATGTACTACGTTCGGCTGTGCAAGAAATTTCGTTTTAGGAACAAAAACATTATAAATTCTAATTGAATTGCTGCTAGATTGGGCAAAGCCGAATACTTAGTTGTTATAAGTCGCAATTGAAACTAATTGTTTTTAGACCAATTGAATTTTGCCTACTAAAATGAAAAGTTTCAGATTAAAGGCGCTTGCCTTTATACTAAACACACACAGCGGAAAACAATAGACGTCATTACTTCGAGACTTTGCATATTAAATAATCAAAATTGAACATATTCAATGTGATAATGATCCAAAGTTTGAATAGCACCTCAACTTGCAAACGCCTTGCAGCGATGCAGCTAAAGGTACATTAAGCTTCAACAGCAAAGCATTCAATGCTGGTGATTCATCTAATTGGTAATTAGTGAAATCAGGGAAAATCAGCAGAGTAACAAAAAACATGTGTTGTTTGCCCGCCTAGCGTAGACGGAGCTGGGGAATTGTGGAATTTTCGAAACAAGATTGCCATTCTTACGCTAGTACACGTTTGTTTTTTTTTTTTTGTTCCTGTACATTTTTTTTTGGGGGTTGGCTTATCAGTCAAATAGTAGAAAACAAGAACAAAATCGAAATCGAAATCGAAAACTCTTGTTCCTCCAGCAATCGGACGTCATTAGGCACAACGGGTCGAATGAGCAATGTGTATGCTTGTATGAATATTGATATGATCGCATGGATGCATTATAAATATATACATATATACATACATATGTACGCAGTATGCATGACATTGAAATTTCGCATCACTTTCATACATGTGCGTCGGATCCAATTTCATTGGATTAAATTATTTTTTAATTGGATTTAAGTTCATTAATCTACATAAATCTGAATGGAAGATTTAAGGCTCGGATACGTCTCCAAACTATTCCAAGTTCCAGCAGCAATTCCGTTTACAATTTCGATTGCGATTCCGTTAAATAAGCGCTAACTCTGTCGACGTCTGCGTCTCCGTCTGCGTCTGCGTCGCGCTGTCGCTTCGCTTTTGGCGCAATCGAAAGTTACGTTTTAGCTTTACGTAGACCGCATTAGTCGTACACTGAGTGTCGTCGACGTCAGTTCACAGTTTGAAAGTTTTCCTAAAAAGAACACAAAACAATAGAAGATCATCATATCCTTATCGTCAAGTGAACCTTAGCAGTGAACAAGAACAAAAATATCCTGTAATTGTGAACCTTTATTTTTTGTTTAATAATTATTTTAACTTCTAAATAAATTTTTTGTTTTCGTGGTTCTGTCGTCAGTTGGATGAAGAGTGTTAAAGTGTGTTGCTCTTAAAAATCAATTGGAAATTAGATCAACGAGAACTTTTTGCAAGTCAATCAGCACGAAATTCAATTAATTTAAATATAGGAAATGTTAAAATCAAACTTGATATGTTAATACTTGAATTGCAAACAAATTCAATTTGATAATCGTGTGTGAAAAATCAAAGTATATTTTCAAACATTGTTTTTGTATTTTTTTATTTTTTTCGTTTCTTAATTATACATCTTTATTGTAACAAATTAGCATCTTTTATGGTGATCGTACATCAATTTAGTTAATAATCATTTCAATTGTCATCTTATAACGGCTTATCCATAATTTATTAATTGCTATCTGTCCGTCAGTCCAGCACTGAAATAAGCAATTTAGCAATTTTAGCATATTTATTTCATTTTTCTGTGTCGCACGTGTCGTTTAAATATTTCCTACATTCATTCCATTTCTCACAACCCACAACCCACATCCCACTCAAAATCCCGTTCTGTTGCTGTTATTTATAACTATTAATTTGTGCAATTAACTTGCATATCACTGCAACTACATTTAATAAAATAAATTAAAATTAAATTACATATAAATAAAAACACAAAAATTATTTATAATTATAATTTTACATCACAACAAAACACTCGTGCGCGCATTTATTTGTTGTTTTTTTTTTGTAACAATTTTGTTTGATTGGAACATCATGCAACCCGGTCCTCCCACAAAACGCCCTACTCGCCATTAAATATCATATATGAACCATTCACAATTTCCATTCCCAGTCGTTTCTGTGATTAACTAGGATATGCCGTTACCCACACATTCGAGCATTTCACTTATATCACAAATATACAAAAATATGCCTGATAACACACTCCTCAGTACAATTGTCGGTAGTTGAATGTTTTTGTTTAAATGCAAATCATGCTTATACCATTAAACACACGACACAGATCAGCAAAAGTTGTCAACATTATTCTGCTCATGATCAACGACAACAACTATGCTATAGCTATAGTTCCTCTTTGTTACATTCTACATGGGTTCAGCTCTCTACAGCTCTCTAAATCGTCCATTGACTTTTATGCATAATTAACGCTTATTGAGTACGTTTTTTAATTGGAATTTCGTTTTCCATTGACGAGTTGCGTTTTTGCGTTAAGATTTATCACTTTTCTCTCTCCTCAAACATCTCTTTAACAATCCCAAACAGGTTAAGCAATTGATTGCCAAATAATACGTTATAAACCAGATCGATTTTTTCAATTTTATAACTACAAAACAGAAATAAAATAAACAAAGCCGTAATCTCATATAAAAAATACATATTTTACCAATTTTAATTAAATTACAAAAAAAAAAACACCAAAAACAATCCTAAAATTAGTATTGTTATGTTTACTAAAATATGCATTGCATATTAAAATCTGTAAAATAATTCATTTAGAGAATAATTTTTCAATTAGCTGTAAAGCTTTATGAAAATCTGCATATGCTATCAAGTGATAGAAAACATGTTCCCAGCAAATTTCAATTGTTTGCTTAAAAAGTTACTAAACTAGCAATTATTATGTATAACTTTATTGTTTAATGTTGTACAGTGTTGTTTTGTTGTTGTTGTGTTTGCGATACGGCACTGTCTCGTGTACCATTTGAAACAGTCACTTGGCAATTAAATAATATTTATTAAAGTCAAATAAATCACTGGCAGCAACAAAATTAAAAAACAAACCAAATAAACAATAACGAAACTGAAACCAAAAACTTGTCAACATTATTGTTGTTGTTGCGTTTAATATCGCTGTTGATGATAAGGCCAGGTTGGATTGGCGAACAAATCAATTAATTAGCACAATGCGTAGCCGCTTTAAGTTGATGCTGCCCCACACTTAGTGAGAGAGCGGTGGGGAGAGGGCGTTAAAACTTGGAGATTGGCCAACAATTGAATGAAGTCGAGCGTGGCCGTGGGCAGCAAGTGTTGCTGCAACTGGGTTAATAATCAATGAACTAGAGAAATACTAGCTTTATAGAAATAAACGGTTATTGCTTGCTAGTTGTTGTTGTTGCTAGTTATTTTTTTGTGCTATGCATTTGCCTGTTGCTGTTGCAGCTAAACAATATTTGGACAGGTGTTTCATGGTCTTTTTCTTTATAATTATTTATTTTTGTTTTGTTTTGTTTTGTTTTTTCGCATTTCAACAGATCGAACAAACTACTGAAACTACTGAAATTGAGAATGGAATCGGATAGCTATATGCAGGCATCGGCAGTGCCCAACAGCAAACGCTTTGTCGTCGAAGATTCAAGTAAGTGTAGTTACCATCTCTCTCTCTCTCTCTCTCGCTTCCGGCTTAGAAAGTGATCCGGTTGGTCTAACTAATGGCCGGAAGTGTGCAATTTTTGGTGTAGGCGCGTTCTGTCTTCCTCCATTGCTAGTTGGAGAGGTAAGCAAACTGGTATCACAACAAAATTCAAAAACTTGCTCGAACTTATGCTCAACCTCAAGTTGAAGTTCAACATCGAACATTTGGCCCTGAAACAGTTAACGTAGTAGACAGCAAGGCGCACGCGTTTTGCCAAGCTTACTAAAAAAAATCTTTCTCTATCTCTCACTTAACGCACAGTTACAAAGGTGACCTCTGATGGGGAACCGCATGGCTTGATGACCATGGTGGCAGGTTTGTCGGGTCTATTAGCTGCAATTATTATATTAGCCATACTTGTTTCGATGGTTGCCTGTCGCAAGCGTAACACGTAAGTAGCATTTACATCTAATTGATTGGTTGACAAAAGCATTATTTAGCTGTTGTATTCAAAGGAACATCAACAAGGATATCCAAAAAAATCAGCAACAGAATGCTAATGCTATAGCTGTGGCTATGACAAGCGTTGATCTGTCACAGCCTCGCATTGTGGGCAATCTGAATGCCGCCTTTGCGGAGAGCACACTTAGCCTGAATGTCGTTGATAAGGATAAGAACAAGGACAAGGACAAGGAAAAGGAGAATCAATGGCCCACAGCGATTGTCGTTGAGCGCTTTTAGCGTAATGTGTGGCGCCTTTTCAGCACGTGATGTTTGTGAACACTTGAGACTGATATTCGAAATTTAAGCGAATTTTTTTTTCATAGAATCAATCTTATATTTTTTTTTGTATGCAATTATGGGTATATTACTACTGCTACGATTTTAACTGATTACAAAGCTTTCAAACTTTGTTTTGCGCGAAAACTGTGTTAGTGTTGGCAACGCTTAAATGTTATCGATATCCTCTTGATCGTTAGCCGAGACAGCAACCAGAGGCAAAGCTGTTATTATTCGAATGCACTGTTTAACGCAAGAATATAAAATACAATTTATTGTGTCAATACAAGCTATTTGCTTGTTTCGTTTGTGTTTTTATATTTATCAAATGTATAAAACGTAAAAATAGTAAAAAAATGAAAATTCTTGTTGCGGAAGTTCCAAGGAAATGCGTTCAAAGTGTCACGCTGCGACAGCCAACGACCATGGCCAGCAACGCCATGCGAATATACATTCCATACTCGGCCTGACGGAAGTATGCTGCCCGAGGATCTGAGTCAAAGTCACGGCTAATCTCGTCAACGCGCGGCAATGGATGCAGCACAATCGTTCGCTTACTAGCACGCGTCATCAATTTGGGTGTGACAATAAAGTGACCGCAGCACTGTGGCAAAAAACAGAATATTATAGATCATAAATATACATATGTATATGAAGTGTTGTATGTAAAATGAACAGCTTCAATGTCGTGCAGTGAGCTGAGCTCTTGTTATCTTTGAGATTCATTACTTATGTACAAGTTAATTAAAAATAAGCTTAATTCGTAGAACACAATTTACATGACTTGTTAGCAACTAATATATGCAGTTATCAACACTTACGCGTTTGTATTCCTCTTCGGTCTGGAAGCGTTCGCGTTGTATACGTGTCATATAGAGCACATCGGTGGTTGGTAGTGCCTCCTCAATGGTATCGAATGTTCGTTGGGTAACGCCACGTTCTTGCAGATAGCGCATTATAGCCTCGGGCATGCCCAAACCCAGTGGTGCCACGTACTGCAGCGTGATATTGTAGAGGGTGAGGAGACGTGCCAATGAGTGAACAGTGCGTCCATTCTTTAGATCACCAACCATTGTGATTGTCAGACCATTGACAGTACCAATTTCTTCGCGTATAGTGAATACGTCGAGGAGCGCTTGTGTCGGATGTTCACCGACACCATCGCCAGCATTAATCAGAGGCTTGCGTGAAAATGAAGCAGCACGCTAAAAGAAAAAGGGAAATATGTTATTGTTTTCCTTAATGAGTACTTAAAGTGCATTTACCGCAACGGCGCCTGGTTCGGGATGACGCAGTACCATGACATCAGCATAGCTGGCCATTATTTTGATGCTATCCTCGAGTGATTCACCCTTCTTTACCGATGAGGTGGCCTGATCCATAGTGATGACGTGACCACCCAGACGTTGCATTGCCGCACTGAAGCTGCACTGGGTGCGTGTGCTAACCTCATAAAAGATGCTGGCCATAACCTTGCCTCGCAACAAATCGTCTACGGGACGATCTTTCGTTACGCGCGACTTTAGAAGCTGAGCCAAGTTGAACAGATCGTACAATCTCTCCTTGTTGAAGGTGTCCACGGAAATAATATGCTTGCCGACCAGACAATGAGCTACGGGACTGGGATTGGGTGTTGCTGCGATCAATGCGTTCTTCTGCAGATAGTCCTTCAGTGCTGAATTGCTTGAGGAGTCGAGACGCAGACGTGGCGATGGCGATACCGGACGCAAACAGCTGTTTGCCGCCGGCGATGTTGGCCTCAGGTTAGTCTCGTCCCCAAAATGAACACTTGTCGAACGCGAATTGGAGCCCTCAGTGAGAAGACGGGAGAAGGTATCGTTGACATCCGTGTCGCTAAGCAAATCGCTGCCCTCGAGCTCTGATTTTTGTGGCGGCGGGATCTTGGCGCGCACATTCTGCCCGTAACCGGGCTGCACGAGCACCTCGCCGTCTATGTAGGCGACCTCGCCGCGCAGGACGACGCGATGGACGCGACCCTTTACCTTGGTGCCATCGAAGGGTGACCAGCCGGCACGAGTCTTCAGTTCGCTATTAGTTATGGTCCACTCCTCGTCCAGATCAATCTCCACATAGGTCTGCGGCTGTTCGGGCAGATTGAAGATTACGCGCGGATTGCGATAAAACTTACGCTTGATATCCTCAAGTGTCAAGCGACCCTCGCTGACAGCATTCAACAGCAGTGGCAGGATTGTCTCCAAGCCAGGGAAACCTGGTGGCGGCTTAGCCGATTGCTTCTCGGCCAACGTATGCGGCGCATGGTCCGTTGCAAATACATCAATGTACTCCATGTGCTCCCAGAGTGCATCCTGATCTTCGGGGGAGCAGAGAAGCGGACGCACCTCTGCCATGCCAGCCCCCAAGCGATCCAAGTCCCGTGTACTGAGGAACAGATGATGCGGGCAAACCTCGCAAGTGACTCGCCAACCCTTTTCCTTGGCGGCACGGATCAGCTGTATCTCCTCCTTGCGTGCCACATGACAGATGTGCACAGCGCGATCCAGCAGGTGCGCCAGCATTATAACGGCCGCCATGCTCTGTCGCTCTGCATGGCAAACGAGTGGCGCCCGCTTGGGCCAGCGACAGAGATGACGCTGCCAGGCGCCCATATCGCTCAGCCTCAACGTGCCGAACGTATCATTCAGATACATTTTAAGGCCGCACGCTTGCGTCGCCAGCTCGTGAGCATGCTCCCAGTTGTTATCCGAGGCGCCCAAATACAATGCATAATCACAGCGGGCACCAAGGCGAGCTAGTTCTCGGAACTGATTGAACGTCTCGCGATCAACAATTGACGGATTCGTATTGGGCATGGCACAGACCATAGTAACGCCACCAGCGAGCGCTGCAGCTGTGCCGCTGGCAAAGTCCTCCTTATGGGTAGCACCCGGCTCTCGCAAATGCACATGAACATCAATAAAGCCGGGCAACTTGACAATCCGGCGCGATGTCATGCAATCCGTGTGCGTCTTCATTATTGGATTGCGGCCTGTAACACGCATCGATTCTACCAGCAGCTTTGTACACTTCACATCGGTTACCAGGGGTATGGAATAGTCGACAGCCAGACGGCGTGTTCGATAGCCATGTGTCATAAATGATGATACCCTAGATTTCAAAAAAAAAAAAAACATTTAGTTTCTGTTTATGTATATAGTATATATATTCTTACCTGCGTACTCCACCACCACGCATCGGCAAATTGATGACCAAATCGAATTGTTTGTTGGCCAGAAACTCGGACAAATGTGTAAGTTCACCATTGATATCATCGGGTAGTGAAGTGTCGAATGTCCACTGTACTGACTCCACCTGCAAAAAGAACAAAAAGAGTTGGATCGATTGGCTGGTTGGTTGGTTGGTTAGAGGACAAGGCCATGCCTAGACCTAGACACAAACGATTGACAAATGTTTGCTCAGGCCACATAAAGATATTGCGTTATTGACGAACCTACATTCAATTTCACTTGTACTATTTGGAAAATATTAAACAAATACAAATAACATCATTAACAACAAAACATTACACACGATAAATGCACAGTGAAGCAAAGTTGCATAACATTCTAGCCGCACATTGCATATTAAAATTGGGTGCAGGAAATTTATATATACTAGATCTCGAACGGAAACCAGATAGACTAAGTTATGCAAGTTTATTAATTACAGTTATCACTTTATTCAATTCATTCTGTCAGTTATAACATTACACTAATAGAGTATATTAGTGTCGATCGACAGAGCAGTTTATCATATCAGCAAAAGAGATGAAAGTTTTTTTGTTTTTACATTTGAAATGATGCATCTTTTGTACAGGTTTTGAATTTTGAGTTTTGGCTTATTTGCTTCACGATGCAAAGACTCTTCCCATTCGCTTGGCCAGCCGGAAGCGTAGGAAGAGTCAACACTTGTCACTTGATCTTATCAATAACAATAACGACAAAGACAACGACAATTTCTCTGAAATTCTATTCGATCGATTTGATCGGTATCAGAAGACAAAGGAGTCACAACTGCAACAGTTGCACTGCAAGTGAAACCACCATAAAAAATTATCGTATCGATTTATGGGCTGCAACTGGTCAAAAGCAACGGACAATGATGTGCTGCCCCTTCCACTGCAGCTACTGCAAGCAGCGGAGGCGCCACCACGGGTCCAACAGCGGCGTCGCCAGGAGGAGAAGCGTCAACGCCAATTGGCCAAATTGCATAAGCGCAACGCACGAAAGCGTCGACATCAGCGAAAAGCTGGCCATGGCAGCGGCAGCTTGCCACGAAGTTTACGTGGAAGCGTTAGTCTGCGTAGCAGCCACAATATGGTGCCACAACTGCATCTCCTCGGTGGCAGCAATGGCAGCAGTGCCACCGAATGTGTAAGTGCTTTGTATGCCCGCACTCTGGAACAGCAGCGGGAGCAGCATCAACGCACAATCGAGCACAAGACTCGACATCAGCTGGAACGACAGTTGCACACATTTCTACTCAATCAACTAGTGCTGGGCATGCAGTTCTTTGGTCACTTTGAACACGAGTTGGCCGCCATCGATGAACAGTTGCTGGCAAAGCAGCGTTCCTGCGCCCAGACCCTAACCGAGCATAGTCTCCTGCATGCCAGAGCTATCGATGCAGCAGTTGCCAAGCGGATACTTTTTAAACCCTCGTAAGTCATTTGCGAATGAATGGTTATAATCTAGGAAAAAAATTGTCCAAGGTTTTGAATGCTTGTTAGTATTAAAAAATTTAAATGTAGAGAGAAAAAAAAAGAGATGAAGCAAATACAAACATGATTTCATATTTGTTCACAGGAACGGCCCACAGCGTGAATTGGACTCTTCACTGGCCCAGCCGTTGCAAAAGATGCTGACCTATGTAGTGTTTGACAACGTGGACATTGCGCGAGCAAATGATGCCAATTATGATTCAATAGCTGCATTATGCAAGGTGCTGCTGGAGACGGACTATGACAATACAACACCCTGTCGACGTCAGTATCTGCAGTTGATGGAGCAGAGTCGCTGGATGGGTTATGTGCGTCTAAAGCTACGTGAGCCGACGCCAATGCCAGAGCAGCAACAACAGCGGAGCAGCGTTGAGGGTGACATTGACACAGGTGTCTATACTGATGGCAGCTCTGGGTATAGCACAGGATATGGTACAATTAACAGTAGTACTTCAAGATCGAATAGCGGGCGTGAGGAGGTTGACTACGATTATGTGCATATAACTCGTTTGAACACACAACAGCCTTTGGATGAGTTGAAGTTAAAGCTGGTGCAGGATGCACTGCAGCGCAATGTGTTGCCCAAAGCGTGTGTCTGTCGTTTGGATAGCTGCCTGTCCGCCTGGCTGGCACACAGCGATGATGACGACGACGATGACAGCAACAGTGGCAGTGGCAGTGATGTGGAAATGGAGTATGGTGATCAATCGCCAGTATTAGATAGCAATCCGAGTGGTTATGAGACGGTGCAGGTATTGCGTCAGTGTCGCGTGGAACAGCTTCGACGTCGTGCTCTGCTCCAGCAATGCTATCTCAACTCACAGCAATTTATGACCTATTTTGGTGAGCTACTGCGCCAGCAATTGGCTCCGGAGTTGGGTATAAGCCAAAAAGAGCTGTCCGCTGGCAGCTTTAGTGGTTGCACCATATATACAGCAACGGAGGAGCTAGTGCCCGCCATTCATGTGCCGCACAGCTGGCCGGATTGCGCTTTCGCGTTCAATTTGCGTGCCCGTCCACAGATCACAAATCTGCACACGGGCGACAAGTTCCAATGGCCAACGACGGTGATGCGCAAGCGTATCCAAACTTTTGGCTATCATTTGGTGCCCGTGGGCTATACGCCCAAGCGTTCACGCAATCCCTTCCGAGATCTAGAGTGGCGCATTGTCTTTCCACAGGCAGAGCAGTATCTCGAACGTCAGTTGACGCGCATGCAGCTCAAAGTGCTGCTGCTAATGAAGGCTTTGGTGCGTACCTTCATCACGGACAGGTGCCAAGCTATGGGTCACATTATGGATCAGCTGCGCACACATCTTTTTTGGCAGTGTGAGAGGCACAGTAATGATTGGCCCGATGAGTTTCTGGGCGAGCAGCTTGTCCGCTTTGTGCGCAGCTTCTCTGATTGTTTGGCCAAGAAGCATCTCAATGATTTCTTCATTGAGCGGCGTAATATCTTTGAGCAAGTGCCCGAGGATGCACTCATGGAATTGCGCTCAATTATGGCTGGCATTGCAGAGCAGCCGTTGGTTCATCTGCTTCAGGCACTGCGAAATCTTCAGCATGCAGATGATTTCTATCCAAAGCTCAACTATGCAAAACTGCTTGACAATCTGGTCACACTGGACTATCTGCAGTTGCGCAGCTGGGCGAAGTTTGCAACGAAACAGTTGCCTGTTTTGCAGCAGGAGCAGCAGCAGTCGGAGCTGGATAAGGCGGAGCAAGTGCTGTCCGCTGATGCCGAGGGTCTGCTGGGCATGCGTATACATCAGGAGCGTACGCGCGGTAAACTGCGTCGCAGGACACAAACGCTACGCGCCCAGCAGCTGCAGCAGCTTGCGGAACAGCGACGCGTTTCCATTGAATCCTTGACGCTGGACATGCCACTGCTGACGTATCCACGGGTAATCAATACGACACACACTGCGAGTCAGACTGATCGATCGGAAAGACTGCCGCTTAACGATGGCATTGAGATCTTGAGACGCACTAATCTGCTCGAGCTGCTGCTGGATCACATGCTGGCCATGTTGGTCAAGGCAACGGAGTTCCATAATACACAGCATGTTCAACTGTATCTGGAGCAGGCGCAACGTCTGTGCCGGCTCTATCAGCAGCTGGGCTGTACTCAATATGCTCAGCACTATTCGAATGCTCTCAGCCAAGCGGCCAGTGGCATCGAGCGTGCCACAGCCACCAGCCCACGAGTCAGCCCAAGTTCCTGTTCGCCTCGATCAAGTCCAATGCGACGCAAGTCACTCAAGTTTGTTGAGCATGTGGTGCAAATACATTCGGGCGAAACTACACCGCTGCCGCAGTCTGCCAACACACAGTCAACCACAAGACAAAGATCAGCATCAAAATCCAATGAGGATGACATAATGGTTGATCCAGAGCCAGAGCTGGTACCAGTGCCAACTCCCAATCAAATGCTGGACATGCTTATGCAACGTCTGCAAATTAATCCGGTTGCATTGCAAACAATAAATTCCAAGACGGAGCAACTCATGCAAACACTGGCGCCTGAATCGAGGCGTGAGGAGCTTCGCGACATTTTAAAGCGAAATACACAACAGCTAAAGGATGCCTTCAATTGAAATGAGACACTTTAAAAACATAATAAAAGAATTATTTTCGAAATTTTATCTGAGTACTCGTACAACATACTTTCTCTGCATCTCTGGGGTTTTTTTTTTCCTTCTTAAGTATCATTGAGATAATGAAAATGATACTTGAGTTTGACCGATAAGCTTCTGGTATTGAGCGAACGTTTAAATGCAAAAAGATAGTATTATGTGGAATTATCATGTCTTAAAAGCCGATTCATATGCCTCAACTTTAAACTACATAAATGGATCTATACCTTTTTTTTATTTTCTATAAAATGTGAAGAGGAACAAAATCAGTTATTTTATAACCTTTTAAGTTTGCCATTGCAATGAAAAATTAAATTTCGCACAAATCAATAAAATTAAATCATTATAAGTTATAGCACAAAAAGTTCATGTTAATGTAATGTTTTTTAGTTTCCATCATTACTTTAGATATAAAAAAAAAAATCAAATTAATGATATTTATTAATAGCGCTTTTATACTGTTGTTTATCAATAAACAAATAACCGATAAAAAAAGCTAACAAAAAATCATTAATAATCATTATTTTTTCATTGAAAATAAAAATTAAACAAACAAAATATATCAAAAGTTTTAAAAATGATGGCGAATGTGCAGAGAATGCAATAGAATAAAGTGAATGTAAAGTTAGGTGATGTTTTTGTATGAGGAAAAAAAAAAACTCCTCTACGGTCCCTAGATAAAAGAAGGCTCTCAACTGAACTAGAACTTGTTCAACCTTATATGTTTGTGTTACACGAAAGTGACATTTTTGCAACGGCAAAGTTAAAAATTGTCGCACAACTCAAATTGAAGTCAAGTCTTGAGCAATATATGCAATTACTTGCCAAGCACCCAAAGCTTTAAACAAATAACTAAATAACACTAGAAACGTTTTTGCTAAGCAATTATTTAATTTTGTTGTTGTTAATTTGTACTCACATCAACGCCGTGCTCCACATAGAAATCGCCGGTTCCCATTGAGGCATACAGCTTGTAGCCCATCTTGGCTAGATCACGTATCGAGGAAAGCAGCTCCATTTTGTGCTTAAGAAAATAAAGCAATTTAAAAATATTAGTTAAATAGCAAAAATGTAAAATAGTTCGAAACTGTTACATACCTTAAAACTACCAATCGAGAGAAGAATGGCATTTTTGGGTATCTGGAAGCCCGTAGATATCATGGCCTTAAGATAGGCCTCATAGTAATTGTCACCAAAGCACGCAACTTCTCCGGTGGAGGCCATCTCGACGCCCAGCTGCACATCAGCGCCCGCTAAGCGGGCGAAACTGAACTGTGGAACCTTGACGCCCACCTTGCCAACGCCATGGAGCACATCGATAGGCTCCACAGCCATGCCAACGATAGCGCGCGTAGCAGTCGCCACAAAGTCATGATCCAACGTTTTGGAAACGAAGGGGAAGGAGCGCGAGACACGCACATTGCACTCAATGACCTTTAGTTCGTTGTTCTTGGCAATGAGCTGCATGTTGAAGGGTCCTGTGACATCCAGAACGGAAGCCAGATCGCGAGTAATCCGCTTAATGGCCTCCAGTGTCGCCGCATTCAAGTCCTGAGGTGGAGTGACCAGAGTCGCATCACCTGAATGGACGCCAGCATTCTCTACATGCTCGGAGACGGCCATGCATAGAACTTGTCCATCGGACGCAACGGCATCCACGTCGATTTCCTTGGCTTCGGTAAGGAACTTGGATATAACAACTGGATGTTCGCGACTCACTTTGGAGGCGGCGTTCAGGTAAGTTTCTAGATCCTGATCGGAGTATGCGACATTCATGGCTGCACCGGATAGTACATACGATGGTCGTACCAGACACGGATAACCGACTTCCTGGCAGAACTCGATTGCCGACTGAAGATTGGTCAACTCCTTCCAGAGAGGCTGAAGAATGCCACGCCTGTCCAGCAAACGTGAGAACTTAAAACGATTCTCGGCACAATCAATCGATTCTGGCGATGTGCCCAGCACCTTGGCCTGCTGGCGATGTAAATCCATGGCAATATTGTTTGGTAGCTGGCCACCCATCGAGAGTATAATGCCATCGGATCGCTCCATCTCATAGATATCCATGACGACCTCAAAGCTTATCTCCTCAAAATACAAACGATCGCACATATCATAATCGGTGGAAACGGTTTCCGGATTGTAATTGATCATGATCGTTGATTTCTTTAAGTTGCGCAACTCACGCAAACAGCCGACGGCACACCAATCGAACTCCACCGAGGAGCCAATGCGATAGACGCCCGAGCCGACGACAATTGTATGTCCACCCGGAAAGACAACATCATGCTCCGATGCATTATAAGTATTGTACAAATAATTGGTGCTCGCTGGCCATTCGCCCGCAACTGTATCGATCTGCTTAACAAATGGTCGAATATTTTGCTCCAATCTCTGCTGTCGCACTGCCAGCTCCGTGCTCTTGGTCACTACGGCAATCTGTTTGTCTGCAAAACCCATTCGCTTGGCACGTAGTAGGAGTTCCGATGTCAATTGACTTCCTGCCGACTCTAGTTCGCCATAAAAGTCAATTATGTTTTTCAGCTTGTGAAGGAACCAACGGTCGATTTTGGTCAAATCATGCAGCTCCTCAATGGACATGCCGGCCTTCAAGCCGGCAGCTAATACAAAGGGACGACGATCTGTTGGCTCCGACAGCTGTTCTCTGTCAACGGGCGAACGATAGGGATCGAAACCATGAACATCGCCATCAACCATGCGCAATGCCTTCTGGAATGCCTCCTCGAAGTTGCGGCCAATGGCCATCACCTCTCCAACGCTTTTCATTGAGCTGCCAATGTGCTTGCTGACACGCACAAATTTTGCCAGATCCCAGCGTGGTATCTTCACCACACAGTAATCCAGACTGGGTTCAAAGCACGCCGTCGTATTGCCCGTCACCGAGTTACGAATCTCCGGCAACGATTCACCCAAAGCAAGCTTAGCAGCCACATAGGCAAGTGGATAGCCTGTCGCCTTGCTGGCCAAAGCCGAACTGCGCGACAGACGAGCGTTCACCTCGATTATGTAGTACTGCTCCGAATGGGGGCAGAGAGCATACTGAATATTACACTCACCGACGATGCCGAAGTGTCGAATGACCTTAATGGCGGTGCTGCGTAGCATTTGGTATTCACGATCCGAGAGGGTTTGGGATGGTGCCACAACGATGCTCTCGCCAGTATGTATGCCCAATGGATCAAAGTTCTCCATGTTGCAGACGGTTATGCAATTGTCGTACGCATCGCGTACCACCTCGTACTCCACCTCCTTCCAGCCCTTGAGGGATTTATCCACAATCAGTTGACGTGAATGGGCTAGTGCCTGATGTGCTAGCGCCTCCAGCTCCCGCTCATTGTTGGCAAACCCGGAGCCCAGGCCACCCAGCGAAAATGCAGCTCGTGCCATAACCGGATAACCCAGACGTCCGGCTGCCTCAAGGGCCTCGGCCACGGTATATACAGCTTCGGAGGGTGCCACCTTCTCACCAATCTCGTTGACGCGCTGTGCAAATATTTTCCGATCCTCAGTCTCAATAATCGATTGGATGGGTGTGCCCAGAATGCGTACATTGTACTTAGCAAAAACGCCCGCACGCTCCAGTTCGACGCCGCAATTGAGAGCGGTCTGTCCGCCAAAGGTGAGTAGGACACCATTCGGTCGCTCCGATATAATGACCTGTTCGACGTAGTCGGGCGTCAGTGGCAGGAAATAGCACTTGTCCGCCATACCCTTAGAGGTTTGCACGGTGGCAATGTTAGGATTGATGAGCACCGTCTGGATGTTAGACTCACGCATTGCTTTGATAGCTTGAGAGCCAGAATAGTCGAATTCACCGGCCTGGCCAATGGATAGACCGCCTGAGCCCAGGATGAGCACCTTACGTGGTCGCGGCTGGGGTTCGGGACGTGTGGTACGAAGATGACGCTCGATTAGTTGTGGCACGCTTATGGACGGCTCTCGAATGGCATCCAAAAATACATCGAATAGGAATTCAGTGTCCTGGGGACCAGCATGATGCTCCGGATGGAACTGAACCGAGAAATAGGGTTTGCTGCGATGAACTATACCCTCGTTGGTATTATCGTTGGCATTGACAAACAGCTCCTCCCAATCGCTGGGCAGCTTTTCCAGATTTACGGCATAGCCATGATTCTGTGATGTGAGCAGGCAACGTCCACTCGAGCGATGAAGACAGGGCAGATTGTGTCCACGATTGCCGTACTTCATCTTAAAAGTGTCACAGCCAATGGCCGACGCCAGCAGCTGATGGCCCAAACAGATGCCAAAGATGGGCTTATTACCCTCTTGCAAGACACGCTTCACATGATCCACAATAACCTGACAGCTGGCTGGATTGCCTGGTCCATTAGACAGAAAGAGTGCATCGTATTGATCTGGCTGTAGTTGAGCGCTCCAAGGCAACAGCTGCACGGACACGCCACGTTGCAGCAGACAGCGCAGCTGGTTCAACTTCAGGCCACAGTCTATAATGGCAATGCGTATGCCATTTGACTGTGGAGACTTGTACAGCGTTGGACTCTTGATGGAGCACTCCAGTGCCAAATTGAGTATATTTGGATCTACGAAGGGTGCCATCTTCTGCTGGCCCGGATCCTCGTATATAATACGTCCCAGTAAACTTCCCTGTTCACGCAGCTTCTTTGTTAAGGCACGCGTATCGATGCCACTGATTCCGGGCACATTGTGTTCCACCAGCCACTGGGACAGCGTTCGCTGTGAACGCCAATGAGATGGCGTCTCGCATATCTCGCCAACCACCAGACCAGCTACCTGCACAGCACCCTTGAACCACTCAAAGTGCTCCGGTAAGCCGTATGCGTCCACCTCGTTGGCATCCGGTACTCCATAGTTGCCGATCAGGGGATAGGTTAGCACCAATATCTGGGCGGTATATGAGCGATCGGTCAAAGCCTCCGTGTAGCCAACCATGCCCGTTTGGAACACTACTTCGCAACTTGTGGCCGTACTCTTAGCACCAAACGAATAGCCCGGCATAACGGTTCCATCCTCCAACACGAGATAACAATTTGTTGTCGTCATTTTTCTGTAGAAAGAACAAAGAATCGTTTAAATATTGTTGCATACAATTCTATTTGTTGCAAGTTCATTAATTTATCTACCCAACCATAAAATGTTATTAAATTTTTTCGAAATTTAAAACACAAAAACTATTAAGTAGTTATGGAGCAAATTAACAAAAATAAAAAAATAAGTCACACTTAAATTAAGCTGATTTATCTTGAGTATGATGCTCTCATTTGCAATATTTCATTTGTTTACAATAAAACTGAAAATAAACATTTTTGAACTGAAAAAAAAAATTGTTTTACTGACTTTATTCATACATAAGTCGGTTGTATTACTGTGCATTATCAACGAAATTATCAATGAAATTAAATAATCATTTACTTGAATTAAGTCAATTCTTTACTAAAACAATGCACCATTTATTTGACGAAGGGTATAGAACTTTTACGCACATTAATGTTATAGACATGGGACACTTATCGCACACATACCAACACGCAAGATATATTGATAGTTTATTTGTGCCCACGTATTTGTGTTGGCATGCTTTTAAGCACTGTAGAAGACTAGCAACGTGTTGCAAGGCATGTTGCGGTCGAAATCTCCCTGTTGCACCATCATATTGAGCCTTATCATAATCATAACAAAATTTTAAGCGAAGATACAACTTTAAAACCTTATTTTTTTCACACGTTGAAACATCATACTTTAAAAAAACTAGTAAATATACAAAAACATGCGGGTTTTTGTCTATTATTTGGGGACAGAGTCTAACCAACTCACTGATAAAGTTGAGACCGGTTCGTTTACAATACACAGAAACATACATACGAGTGTTTATATGTATTGAGATTAGAGCGCGAATAGAAACTACAGTCGATCTTCCATAAAACGACTAATAAACTTAGAGTACGTTGCATTTGGCTAAAAATTTTAGTGTCTCTTTCATATAACGGATATCCCTTTAGCAAAGATTTTTTTTTCGGTCTCCCTATAGAGAAATTCTTTATTTATTTTATTATTGTTTGCAACGCATTCAAAACAGAAAACACATGTTGTTGCATCAACTATTTTGTTTTCTTGTTCTTTGCTTATTCTCGGATCTTCGCTGTACAATTTGTTGTTGCGGCAGAAGGTTTCAATGAAATTTGTGATTGGTTTGATTTTTAAGTCAGCATTTAAAGAAGAACCCAGGCAAGATATGGGCTGTGTGCACTCGGCATGAAGCTCGAAGCTCAAATTTTCTTTGAAATAAAGTTTTATCTTGTCTCTTCGAAATTCGCTACATGGATGTTTGACTGTATTTTATTTAAGAACTGAAATGGAATTCTTTAAACTATGTCTGCAAATTCAATGCTTAACATTTTTAATTAAAATTTAAAATTTTTTTTATTAAACACTCCACTTACAAACTTTTCATAAATTTAGATTTTCGCCCGACCTTTATTCGCCAACGTGTTTTTAAATTGTTAATTGAAATTTAACGTAAAGTCGCTGATTTACTGTGCGTCGCAGCACGTGTGCACGTGGTTTCTGTTTTTACTCGGTGCAGAACTTCGGACAAACAAACGGCATTCACAACAGAAGTCGAGTGAATGAGACGAGCCAGAAGCGTCGCTTACGCTTTTAACAAGCTCACGACTCTCGACTTCAACGACGTAGTGTGTACATACGTGTGGACAAGGGCGTACACATGAAGAGAAAGGGGGTATGCCTTTTATTTTTGTAAATATCCTATCACGCATTTGCATTGAAGTTCACATTAAAATTTTAAACCAATTCTGTCAAACCCCTTTTGCGAAAAACTGCGTACGCCCTTGTGTGTTATTAATCATTAATATGTTGTGTTGTAGGCTCAACGCTTCGGCGTTTGCATGCGAAAGAGTGAGATAGACACAGCCAAACTTACGTATTTGAGCTTGAAATTTTGTCTTGTTTCTTTCTAACCCGCATGGCGAATGGCGGCACTCTTATAGTGGCGCACTCTTTGGTAGACAATATAAAAAGTTTGCATTTAAGTTCGCCAACCTTTTGATACCCTTACCTACGACAACACAGTTTACTGTATGATACGTATCAATGTTGCTTGAAGAGCAGCCAGCTGTCGTTTATATTTTGCACAAGTGTGAGTTTAGGCTATGGCTGCCGCGGGTCGTGCTTAAACGTATTGAATCAAATAAAGTTAGTTGTTAATATGTCGACGGTTCGTTAAATTTGTAGGACACTGTCTTCTCAATATTGTTCCTGCTTTGAGTTTTGTTTATATTAGTATAAAAAGTAACGTTTACCCTTGGTATTTATCACTAATTAGTTTGAAAGTTCTACTCACTCTGTTTTACATTGCCGGCAATAAGTTCTTCGTTTTACCGCGACGGCAAATGTCAAATTGATAATTAAAGAAGAAGACAAAATGGCAAGGCTGCCAGTATTTTACTAATAGCATATTACCCAACACTTGCTACTACATATTAGCTGCAACTATTTCAAACGCAAAATTATGTTTTTTGAGCTAAATAGGTTCAATAAATATATTTTGTTATTTAAAAAATCTGCCTGGTTTCACACGAAAAGCCAAACGTATTTCAGTTCCTATTTAAAGATCATAAGCAAACATGTAGTGGCAACGCTAATCGATAGGTTGACAGCGTCATCGATAGTCGCCATCTGCGCTCAATTTGAAAATTCTAATGCGTCTTTGAGACAAAGCAAATAGCCGTGTTGTATGATAACTTAGCTTTCAGTTTCTTTTTTATTTGCAAACTAATATTGCAGCATTTATTTATAAGTGATATATGTATGCATATACATAAATAAAAAATTGGTACACACGAATCATGTGCCTGTTTCATACATAATTGTTTAAATGTAAATTATTTTTATAAATTTATGTTTATAAATATTTATACATACTTATGTATGTATGCATGTAGTACAAAAGCATAACAAATAAATAACAAGAAATTATTTAATACATATTACATTTTTATATGCATGTGCAATACATATATTTTT
Organism: Scaptomyza flava; assembly: GCA_030179655.1. Classification (NCBI taxonomy): domain Eukaryota; kingdom Metazoa; phylum Arthropoda; class Insecta; order Diptera; family Drosophilidae; genus Scaptomyza; species Scaptomyza flava. Next base: position 11,021,292 of record JARNME010000314.1, read on the forward strand.
AAGGTATAAGGACAACGCATACATTTTGGTCTATTTGCAGGGGCCACCAGATTAATAATCGGGGCTCACTTTTGGTTAATAACGCGTAGAAAGCAAATAAAAATATTTTGATAAATACATTGCAGGGTTTTCAAACGAGACTTACAAACAGAAATTATTTCAAAAGTTAAAATCATAGATAAATGCGCACTGAGTGGGCGTTGAAGTTGATTTAAACATTTGTTGGCGCATCCATGCCACAGATGACAGACTTGACAACCGCGGCAGCGGAGATTGAGGCATAGTTTTGCCATTTGCGTGTCGACATGCCGTCCTTGTAGTCAGAGATGCCCTTGACCAGTATAAAGCTCTCCCGACAATTGCCAATAATGCTGTCCAGCACACTGCTCATTTCCACATCGGTCGCAAGCAGTCCAAATTTACGTGCGAATTGGGTGCGAAGATCATCGCTACGAACCAGATCACGACCAGAGCCAATCGGTCCCAAATGCAGGCGCAGTCGCGTCACACCATTAATCTCATCTGCGGCAATGGGATGCGCCACCTCGATGACCTCGTTGTTGCCAATATTCATGAACAGTTTGTCCGTCTTGGCGTCTGGGCGAGCAAAGTCGCTGTCTGTCTTCTGGGCGAGCGTTTGTTGTGCATCGCTCAAATACGTTTCCCATGGACGCTTTAGCTCCATGTTCGCCTGCAGGCTCTCTGCGATCTGCTGCAGTGAATCGTTGACGGGGAAATATGTCTTAACATCCTCACCGCTTTTGTACACATAAACATAAGGTTTCTCCTTGCTAAGCAGAACAGATTGATTAGATGATTTAACTTTTGCTATTGTACGTCGAACTAGACTTACCTGTTGATCAGGGCACGCTGCTTGTCCACATACGAGATGACTACATCGCCTAAACGCACATGCTTCTTGTAGTCCGTGTAGTGAGGCACGCCGCCAGCTACGCCCACTATGAAGACATAGTCAACCTTTTGGAATGTGCCCAACAGTCTGGTTGTTGTATTGCCTGTCGCTGTCATTGCCTCCCGGGTGCTGCCAGCCGATGGCAGCTTTGTGCTAACTATCCGATGTGCTCCAATGTTGCCCAAGGTGTAAACATTTGATTCGCCTGCGGAATATATATAAAAGAATGTTAGGTCTCTTTTTATAACAAAATGCAAACAAACAATCCATCTATCATTGTGGGCATACACATATGTACATATGCATGTGTGGGTGTTGTATCTACACGTATGTGTTGGTGTGTGTGTGTGTGAATGTTGTAAAAAGTAAATAAAAACGATTGACTTATTCTAACAACCAAAACACCTTAAATTAATAGCAACAACGATAAACATTAGGCAGTTTTTTTTTTTGCAACAACAATAATATGTACTAAAACTTACTTAAAAGGTCAAGTTCACAATTTGTCGCAATTTTTGCTTCGCTTTTAACGCGCGTACTTTACAGTACTTTCTATTCTTAAAGTTGAAAGAAATCTAGACGAACATTAAAGAGATATTTTGATATTGTAGTTAAGCTCTACTTAAACTCATTGCATGAAATTTAGATTCTCATACTCGGATGACATCTTCAAATATTACAAACATTTTATTCTATTACATTTATACAATTAAGTTGACAGTATAAATTTGAAGGCATGGCGTCACTTTTGCATCTGTTATGAAAGCAATCAAGTATATTAACACATGCTATATACTAGTAGAGTTTGTACTAGTTGTAGAATAATATCTTAGATTGATGGGCATTTGACTTGCACAAATTGATGTGAACTTGACCACGAGAGAGACAAACAAATTAGATAACATGGAACACACAAATAGTTGACATTTAAATGGTTAAATGTATGTACTATAAATTGTAGGCGACTAGGTGCTTACCAAATCTGCGTTTCTTTTTGGATTTTCTGAGTGAGTTCGTTAGATTGGGATCGGAATCTGTTATGTAAATAGTATATTGATTTTGCGTTCGAAATTTATTATTTTTATATATTAATAATTTTGAAGTTTCTCATGGTCGGGAAGTTACGGGCATAAGGGGGCAACAAGCAAATAAAATTATATGCAAATGCATTCAACATTCATATTTTGTTTTTTTGTGGATGGTTGGCATATCGTAACAGTTAGCATACAAGAGAACGAGAGAAAGAGAGAGAGAGAGAGAAAGATGAGAAATTATATATAGAGGCACATTGCACTCAATTCCCGTTGGATTTCAAACGTTGAGCCTTGCATATGGCGCCACCTACCGACTGTGGTATAACGGACAAAAGTTTCCTTGTTTTCCAACATGGCATCAACGGCTAACTTCTCGCAATACTGTGCCGTTATAATTGCTATCGTTGGCTGCTTATTCGATGCTATCGTCGGCATCTGTTTGACCACCTTGATCTCCTTATCCTCGTGATGTATGCGCGTATAGGCATTATATTCCATTGATTTGATAAGATTGCGCTCCTGCAGCGATTGTATAACCAATAGCACATCCTGCTCACTCCAGCCATAGTCCCTATGAGAAAATTTAATTTAAATCGTTTATAGTTCAATCACTACTAACAAACTTACTTGGCCAAATCTTCGGGCGAAACGGGATTCGGATATGCTTGCTCAATGAGTTCAAGGACCTTCTCCTGTGTCAGCGGCGGAGATTCAAATTGTGATTCCTCCAGCGAAACTGTTGAACCCAAAGAATTATAGAACAAAAATAGAGAATGGTTGCTTTAAAAAAAAAAAAAGCATTTAACGGATGTCTTAAGAAACGTGTTAATGGTTAACTTAAGTATTAGTAAGTTTTTGGGTAAGGGGAACGACGGCTGTGTTCGGGCAGCATGCAGCTGGAGATACATTTACGAAAGGACGTGACGTGTTAAGGTTGTGGGGAGGCTGCGATTAAAAGGCTCAAGCAGCGTTTGCATTAACTTAATTGCAGGCAGAGCCAGTCTCAAATGGGACACTTAAGTGGAAAGCGCTTGAAAGTAGTTAAGGAGGAGATTACTGAAAGTCAATGCACGCAAAAGTTTAACAGTTTGAAAGTCATCGTACTCCCCTCCCACCACAAAAACAGTTCCAGAGTCACACGAACAGACAACAGTTGAATGTTATTAAAAAAAAGAAGACGCACGAATTTTTATTTCTTTATATATATATTTTTTTTGTACTTAAACTCAGTGCGTTCTTTTTTGTTATTGTTTTTTAATAGTCTTAGTGCGTGCATTAGTAAAAAGAAAAAACAAACGAAGTAACTAACAAAACAGAGACAGAGACCACAAGGAACAAAGCTTGACAAAAGCAGCTCAAAAAGAAGCGTCTTGTTATTATTGATTCTTTGATGCTGTTGCTGTTGAAAGCTGGTTTTGTGGGTGTTGTTGTGTGTTGTTGTTGTGGTGGTGGTGGTGGTGGTGTCTGGCGAGGATAAGTTGGCGTTAAAAGCAGCAGCAGCAGCAGAGATTCATTTGCGTCGGGCGCTCAGCTGCTCAGTGTACATGTCCAGCCAAATGGCCTTCATCAGATTGTCGCCATCACCTGTTTTCTTTTGCGCCCGCAACGCCTCCTCAAACTTGCGATTGCAGTCCCCATAGCAGTAGATTATGTAGCCATCTCGCGCTGATTAGCCCAAAATATATAATACACATCGCACATACATACATAGATGCATATGTATATATTAATAAACCAAAGACACCAGAGATATGTATCAGATAAAACGGATCAAGTGACAAAATAAGATACAGATACGCATATATGTTTGAAGAGATAGAAAAAGAGATGAAACCAAAAACAAATACGGTAGAGTAAGAAAAGATCTTCAATTTATACTTACGTGGCCGTGATGGAGGCGCTGATGTCTCTTCCAAGATGCGCAGCTCAATCTCAATGGACTGTATTTCGGCATAGCCATGCTGCAACAGTTTCATTATCTTTTTGATAAAACCAACATAATCTGCAATGGACCATAAACATAAATGATAGCACGTTCTTATGTTATGTACTGCCAACAATTTCTACACTCTTCGGCTTTTTGACCTAATTGAAATTCGGAAATTCTTGTAAGTATTTCCTACAATCCTACTTAATTTATATCAACACACAAGCTAGAGAGATTATTTCGATTCGATTTGAAAATATGGAAAATATGCCTGTCTTTGTTTTTTTTTTACCTCTGGGAAAGTCTTGTGGACTGACGAGCTCCTTGAAAAAGTCCTGGGCAATATGCGCTTGCTTCTCATCGTTGGTTAGCCAATCCCGGAACCAAAAGCGCAATGTGCGCGACTCCTGCGAATGTTTGCCCGTATTCGCGCTGACAAGGAACACTCGAAACTCTAGCGAAAGGGCTGCTGCCTTGCTGGCACTCTTTTGACCCGCAACGGTATCCTTGTTGATAATGATGCCGGTGTGATCTCCGCCAGCGACATGGACACGATCATTGATCTCATCGATGAGCTTGCGTTCGATGAGTATAACGGTGCTGTTGGCGGTTTTGCCACGTGGCGTCATTACGACCTGCTCTGTGCGCGGCGGCGACTGACTTCTGCGGGCAGCGTTGCTGTTCTGAGCGATGTTATTTGGATTTTGGCCTGGGCTCCAATCGTTTCCTTCCGCTGATGTGACTGCGACACTTTTATTGCTGTTATTGTAACTGTTGTTATTGTAGTTGCTGTTGTTGTTGTTGGCGGCGCCATTCGGCAGGGCACCGTTACCATTTGGTTGGCCCTTGTTGGGCTTGGGCGGCGGCGGCGGTGGCGCCATCTGTGTCTGACTTCTGCGCCCTGACATATTAACCGATTTTGCCTAGCGATATATCCGTTTGTTATTCTTACTCAATGGGGGCTTTTTCGGCTTTCTTTTTCTTTTCCTTTTTTTCGGGGCGTCCTTGAGCCCAGAAGCGTGATTTTGTTGTTGCCTGAAATGGGAGTACGAAAGTAAGTTAGTATATAAATATATTTTTTTTTAAGACACACATTCCGTTAAAGTTGTAAATGTGTGTTTTGGCATTTGTGCACTCATAGAAAAAACTTTCTGTTTTAAGTTTCATTACAATAAGATCATAATTTCTACTGGACTTTGCTTGAGCTTAGGTTTTATAAGAAAACTTTTAAACTTTCATGTAACGAATCTCGTTTTTTAGTGGAAGAAAATTGGTTTATATTAAAACTATTTGAATCTACTTAAACAACGATAATATCAGTTTTTTGAGCAACTAAAATCTAGTTTTTAAGCAACTGGTACAAGAAAAAGTTCACCTATAACTTATAGGGTATGAGGTAAAAGTTCTTGTTAAAATGAGTGCATTATATACAGTGACAACTGTAGTTTCAAACATATTCGTACTGTTAAATGACCGTTAGATCTTCTAGTTCATAATTTTAACATAAAAATTCGTTATTTTTTTTTTTCTAACGTTCGAGTTCATTATTCAAACATTGAAATTCGTTCGTTTTACTATTATGGTTTTTTTTCTTAGTGTATTTAAATATCCATAGCCAAATTGAGTCAGTTTGTTGTCTATTCGGGTGTCTGTTACTTTTTTAGTCTTGGCAACGCGCCAAACAAATTTCGAATTCATAAATAATTGCTGTCATAAATTCCGTGCTTCCTTTCTACCACCAACCCCCTGCCCCTCCCTACGCCCTTGCAGCGTGCAACCACCAACAACAACCGCTACCTGGCAGTCGGCGACCCAGTGACTTGCTTTTTGGCCAAAAAACAAAAAAAAAAAACGCAGAAAATCAATAAGAATTTTGCTTTGCCAAGTGCATAACTAGGCACAAGACACACACACACACACACACATGGACATAAATAGCAGCACACCACCAAGCACACGACCCAAAAACTCACCCACCCCTAAGCACAATTAGAGTCGCAGCCAGCACACGTCTTCCGGCCAAATGTCACCAAAAGTTTTTTGAACCCGTTTATCTTTGGGGCACAAAACTGGCCACAAATGGGGTTGCTGACTGCTGCCAGCCTGCCTTTGTTGCTTAGGGCTCATGCCAACGAAATTTGCATAAGGTAAACAGAGTAGCAAACAGCTCAGTGAATATGGTCCTGTATGGAATATGGTGGTTGACACAGTGCATGCAGCACAGAAGCTAAGTCAACCAGGAAGAAAGAGGCGAAGTAAAAAATAAAAAAAGAAACAAAACAAAGTCACAACACTCGAAAGTTGCTAACGAAATAAATAGAAGTTTTTGTTAAAGCGAAGGTTAAATATTGTTTTGCTTATAAAGAATATTTGGATTTAAATTAAAGTTTTGATTATTTAGAGAATATCGCTTTGGAATGATTATAACACTTCGAACACTTAAAAGCATTTTCGGTCAAAGCTGCATTTAAGTCTTAAAAACTTAAGTGACATAAAAAACAAAAAGAAAAAACACCAACACGAATTTCATTTCGTTTAAAAAGACAATTGTAGAAATCCGATCCCCACGGTAATAACCCGAACACACGCATGGGATTCAATCTTCATCATCTTCATTACCATTAACATTGGCTGCGACCCAGCCCACTTAATTAGATTAAAGAGCATCTCCCTTGACGCGGCAACAAGAACTATGACGTCGAATAATCATAAAAAAGGGGTGCACTCGAATTTCATGACCGGAAATTATTTGCCGTCTGCAATTTCAATTAACTGTGCGCGCATACAGTTTGACAGCCACTGTCGAGTCCAAACCTTAAATACAAAGTCATGCCAAGCCTTCAACCTAGCTTCTCTAAAGCATCCAGACAGAAGGAAAAACCCACCCTAAACTCAATCCCAATCCAAAAAATAATTCCAATGCGATTGCAAATGCATTTCCCCACTTCCATCGAAAGTTTTGTAAGCTATTGCAAGACAAAGAAGTAAAAAGAAACTTGGTTGAGGTAAAGCGAAACATTCCACAAGATATGCATATAGTACGCCGATCCGGGGCGTTGTCGACAAATTTTCGAAATAAAATTGAAATTCCAATGCCAAGTGATTGGCGAAGCGTAACGCGTTACATTATAGCGAGGAGATGGGGGCCTGCGGAAAGGGCAACGCTTTTTGCCCTATCAAATACGGGCATAGAAGGAGTTATGGGTGAGCGCATTACCACTCAACAGAGAGAGAGAGAGAGAGAGAGAGAGAGAGAGGGCGGGAGAGGGAGTCACGTGTTGCTTAACCGGCGACCCAAAACACATTTCATATTTAAGGGAAACTGCAAGTGTGGCGGAAGGCAAAAGAAGTGAAAGCGGTGTGGGTTCATTTCCGTTTGGTATACCCCATAAAAACTTCGATTAAGTATATATTTCTTGCTTAATCAAAAAATGTCATTAAATTTAGAAGCTAGAAATCTTGATTGATATTTATTTTGCCGAAGAAACTAAACTTCAACTAATTGAAATTTCTCGAATGCAGCTTTACGAATAAATCAAGAATCATTGCAATTGCAGGGTAAATTGAGGTTATACCCATTTGGGAGTTGGTTGTATTGTGGTTGCTTGTAGCTGCCACGCCCACAGCCTACACTATATGAGACGCACATAGAGTGCAACAACAGAACGTTGATTCATATTCGCAACATTTTGCTGCGGGCTGGCCAAAGTGGGCGAATGGAGGCCAAAGTCGCAGTCACAGTCACCGTCACAGTCCCAGTCCCACAGTTAGAGTCAACACTGTTCGTTGATAGTCAAAACTCTTTGCCAAAGCAACCGCAAATTCGCACTCACTCAAAAAACATAGCGCTACTCTCGTATATGAATGAAGAAGAAGAAGAAAAAAAATAGCATCTCGACGCCTATTAGTTGTGGTTTCCTGTTTACTTGTGGGCGCCAATTTGGCCCGGAGGAAAAGTCGAAATGATAGACAAATCGTTGCGTTTGTTATTGTAGTTGTGTTAGTGTGCAATGCGGTTGGAAAACACTTCGAGTTTTGAATGAAAAATAAATTGCAACTAAATTTAGTTGGCATCCTAAGATGCCGGTTTTAAGCAAAGTTATTTGTCTTTGGGATTGAAGTTGTCCACTCTAAATATTCAAATACATCAAAAATAGGATCTATGAATATTTATTCACAAATTTATTCATGCATCGGAGCGCTTTCTGAGCAAAAGATATGTTCCAAATAGTGCTTAGGAATGCAAAATATCAAGTGAAAAATAAAAAACACTCGACACATTTTACGAGCAAGTTCAAAAGCTAACCGAAAATGTTTATAAACAAACAAATTAACTTCAAGTGTTCGGCGAAAAGTTTCTATTTTGAAGAATACAATATAAAAAAAAAGGCAGCAATAAAAAATAATTTCTTAAATAACCTTGCAACAAGAAGACGACACACGCAATAAGAATGTGTCCGGATCTCTAAACTCAATATACACATAAACATATACATATATAAATATCTGTTTATGATATATATATGTATGTAGCAAGCAACAAGCAAACAAAAAAAGAGGCCGCAACGCTTGCCACACTTGCTTAATCAGCGCACAACCAGATGGCAACTAAAAAGTGAGGAGAGAGGCATCATATATACATATATATATATATGTATATATCTGTATATATGTATGACCACCCACACTATTCATAGGCTTTGAATGCCCCAGTGATCGGACTGCCTTTTTTCCTGTGCCACAAGGGGCGCTGCCTCTTATCGGCTGTTTTGTTTGCATGTTCGCAACGACAACAACAACAACAACAACATTGACTGTTAATTACCCATTAAACGTTCAATCGAGCGAACCGCTCTGCTCGGCTTACCCTCTGCACACCCTCTCAGTACGTGACTCATTTGTTGAGCAAGTAAAACCTCTGATTACAATGTTCGTACTAGTATATATGTTCACTCCTGACAAAAAAGCACGTATAACCGTGACCAAATTTGGAGAGAGAGTGACAAGAAAAAAAAAAACAATTCTAAAATATCTAAAAAACAAACTTTTTTTGTAAGTCAATTGAGGTATCACTAAATAATTATTATAAATCATACTTCTACTTAAACAACTGAATTATACAAACCAATCATCCCAGAGTATATAACTGAATATATGTTATAAGGTATGAGTAGACTTTCCACGTACAAAGCTTGCACAAGCATTGCAAAAAAAAAAATAGAGAAAAAAACCAAAACGACTTTACTACATTTAAGGCCGTGTCACGTTCGTCTCGCTTCAGCTAATTACACTAAACAAATTAACTGAAATTATGGGGCAATTAGTAGTTCAGTTTACTCTGGACACAAGTACATGCGGCAACAACAATATATCTTATTGTTTCTATTATCTCAAGAGCATGGAAATATTTGGTGTCATATTTCAAGATCATTTTTATTGTTGAGGTAAAACCAAAAATAATGACCATAATTTATGCCTTGTTTTAGGGAGATAAAAATCTTCAGAAAAGGAACAACTTCATAATTAAATCTTAAGCTTAGTCTTCTTCTAATATGAGAAGATTAAATCGATTTGTAACTGGTTGGCTGATAAACAGTGAGAAAAAAAGCTAAGTGTATGAGTAAGAACTGAGTTGAGTTTTTGTCAAGTTGGATCGCTGTCGTCATGAGACCCTTTTTGGGTTTATTGCGCAACATTTTTCAGCTACTAGAACCTGTGTCGCTATTGATGGACCGATGACTAAACGCATTGAAAACTCGATTTCGAGGTGGCGAACTATTCATTTGCATACTGAATGCTCTGATTATTCAATTAACCGAAAATGCCTCAACCAAATACTCTCTCTCTCTATATGGTATGTATTTATCTGTGTAAATTGATATCACAATTGTGATTTGGTAGTCAAAGTTCACGGGCAATTTGGCAAAAACAAAAAAAACTCAACGATTCACTTTTTCAGAAAATGGTTCTAAATTGATGTTCATACTACAAAAATGAATTGGCATAATTTTTTTTACAGAGCAAAGTATAAAATTGTAAACCTAAATTATTTTGTTGTCATTAAATTACTACTACTTTGTTGAAGTCATAATTTGTAGACAAATTCCTTAAATCATATAATAAAAATAAAACTATAAAATCATTAGATATTTAAATATTTCTTTGTAACGTTGAATTCTCAACGGATTTAAGAAGAATCCATTTATTAAATAATTTTGAAAATTGTGAATTAGGGTGCTGTCTCGACAGATTGTCTAGAGTGCCACCCAACGATGATAAAATCTAGCGCAAATTAAGCAATGTGCCAAATACAAAACTGTTTGTTTTAGACATCCCCCCCCTCTAAACTTTATGTATGAGAAAGTGTCTGTACTATATACATATATATATTTCTTTCGTCAGACATTTCAAGCTTTTAGTTCGTACTGCTACGCCAAATCGACTCGATTTATGTATTCTTCAGTTTTTTTGTTGGTGCTTTTTTTGTTTTATTGAAATTCAAGCGCCAAGCACGTTAAGTGGGCGAAAGATCGGATGCGATGTAATATTTTGCTTTTAAAGATTTATTCCTGTTGCAATAATTTCGTCACAATGGAGCCAGTGTGTCATCTTGACAACGCAGATGGTCAGTTTCTTGCAGCGGATCAATAAAATGTGCGTCAAATGTGGTAATTAAATACTAGGGCCTCCACATTCCTCACCCTTTCCACTTTCCCGAACATAGCAATTTGACACACACTGCGTGGGCACTTAGGCACTTAAAAGGCAATTGCAAGAAGCCGCCCCTGTAATAGGCTAGAACACAACTCCTCTCCACCCATTCGTTTCCACTATTTGTTGCATTAACGTCATGTGCACGCGAGCTTCATATTAAACTAAACGGAAATCACAGGCCATAGTCGAACTATAGAAACTCTTTTTTTTTTAAATATATTACTATGGGACGAGGAGCATAATTGATAAGAATCGAAATATATTTTTACAACTTCAACCTTGAGAAGCAATTTGAAGAGATTTAGAAAGAACCTCAAATTACAAATGTGTAAATAATAATGTTATGCATATGACAGTAAATTTAAAGAAATATATTATAAAATCATAGCTAATCTTATCTATGATATATATTGCACGAAGTAAAATTGTACTTGACATATTTATTAGAAGCAGTTGAAGCGATATCAAGACAATGTAGACAGTTGATATACCCCGTGAACTAAGCATTTGTTGAGTATCATATGAAATGCGGCTTGTTGCTTTGCTATATAATCTTATTTCTTGAAATAAGCCGACCAATAATGCCCAGACCTGGCCTGCACTCTGCTGATGGGCTCCATGCATGCTATTTGATGCGTTTTTGTTGTTTTTGTTTTGTGGTGTTTTACCCTATAAATTAGACGTTAGACGACTTTGCAAATGGTCGACCTGACAGTTTTATGACCACAACAACAAACTGGGCCAAATGACAACGTCGACAATCGTCAAAATAATAATAACCACCCCAGTTTTTAGCAACTAAGGGAACTGACCTGTTTGCTTGGTGGTTTGAGGGTGTTTTCTTTTTTTGCCTTTTGCAGTTCTTGGTCATAAGTGACCCATTTTCTTGTTGTGTGGTGTGCTGGCAATTTAGTTGTAAGTTTTATGAATTGGAAAATAATTGGCAGTGTCGAATAACACAAAAATAGTTATTTATTGCTTCTAGTAAAATATTCAAACTGATAGCTAGCAATTTTGGTATAAAAATAGTACAAATGTCTTCTTGATAGTAGTTACTTTTCAATATGTTAAGTTCTCACATTCTGCTTCTGGCATTCCAAAGTGGCTTGAAAACAACTTTCAAATGCATTCCCCTTCTACACTTTCTGTCTGCTGTCTCCTCCCTCTCTCTCTCTTTCTGTCTTCCTGTCTTTCTTTTTCCAGACAACATCGACCTACACATATAGTATGTTTGTAATTTGCTGATGATGTGTCGCTAATCTCAAATTGCATTTGATTGTCGCCACGCAAATGAGGTTACACTCACACACAAACCTAAACAAATATAACTCCATATCAATTTACAACAATTGCGGCACACGCATCAACACGCCTCAATATGTAATAGTACACAAAATGAAATACGACAAAACAAAACAACAACAAAAAAACTGGGACAATAAATCCACAGTTGAACTTATTTTTAAAAGCACTACAAACGAAATTGGCCGAAACGGCCTCAGCTCAGGTTGAATGAACCGCATACGGATCGAACCAAAAAGGTGTCGCAAAAAGTAATATCATAAGCGAAAAAACCAAAAAACGAAAGTGAATAGCCTTTAAATTCATATGATCTATATAGTATATATGTTAATAATGTATACGATTAACTTTAAGCAATTTATATTGCATTTGTGGTAGCCATTTCTTGGTTTGGTTTTAAACGCTTTTAAGCTATCAGGCAGATTGTATTTCTCATATTGAATGAAAGATCAAATTCTCAATTCTGTCCTGTTTTTGCTCTCACTTCATTGATCCTCGGATCAATCCATTTAACCATCGGCTTTCAACTTGATTGCAATGCAATGCGTAGATATTTACGTTCTTTAAATGGATTATTAGTTGAAGCATGAAGAAATAACTTTTGTTTTATTGGAATTGATTTTTCTAATTGATATTGTTAAAAACTTACTCAATACATGCAACTATTTTGTTAGTTTTGTATTTATGCCTAAAAACCGATTCACAAGCAGTGTTTATTTTTCGGTTCATGTTGATTTTTTTTGCTGTTTTGTTTAAATTGCCTGCAAAATGAGATCATGCAGCCGTTAGTTCGAATTTTTGCTAGATCTCTCAAAAAAAAAAAAAAAAAAAATGTTAGCCGTTGCCAAAAATGAAAAAGTTGCTCTAACTCAATTTCGAGTGTAGGTCAAAATTTGTATTCATTCAATGTGTAATTTATTAACATTAAAAGCACTTCATGTGCAAAGTTAATTGCTTGTTGAAAATAAACTAGAATCAAGCGGATATGCATTTAGATAAAGCGTCGCAATTTATATAAACCAGAACATTAAATGATTAACTTGAAATACGTGACTATACTATATTTGTTTGTGTTCATTGTTTACAGTTTGAAACAAACTGGAAACAATAAAAAAAAAGCTTTGCAAGGGCGATAATAAACGCGCGCGTTTTAAAAGCGTTGCTGTCATTTGATTATTGTATACATTTATTTGTAAATTTGTCAGACTTTATCGTGGAAGTGAAAACACAGCTGTTTGTGGGTTAATCCCCACTTTCCCTCAACAAATTCTTTACAATATTGACAAAATAAGCCGCATTAGCTCACCTGTTGCTATTATTGGTTTTTGTTGTTGTGTTTCCCAACTGTTGTTCTTTCGAAGAATTGTTCTCGACTAAAATAAATTCACTCTATAAATAAAATATAAAAAAAAAGTTTGAACAAAGTTGTTATTTTTTGTTGCCTTTAATGGCCAAGTACAACAACATTTATCACATTGTGCACAATTTTTGTACTGCATTTGCATATATATGTGTGCGTGTGTGTGGTTGTATGTATGTATATGTTTGTATCTACACATTTGTATCTAATCTTATCGTGTGTGCCTTGAACAATTTCTCATTATCAGCTGATAAGCACGTCGACTCTGCCACAGAATCGATCGTTGTAGTAGTGATTATTGCTTGTTTGTTTATATGCCGGAAACAATGATTGTTACTTTAGTCATATTTCTACTTATAAACATTGCTCTGCGCTTAATATCTGCTTGCATGAGCTCATGACAAATGGTTTATAGTTTGTTGTCGCCGCTGACGTCATGGCCTCTAGCATTGAACTTGATCGAACATGTTTGCAACTGTACGAAAATACAGAAAACCGAAAATCAAAAACAAATCCGTGACTCGAGTCGAGTCGAGAGCCGAGAAATTAGCATGATGCGTGATTTGATTTAGATGATGATTCATCGTAATATTTTAGTAATAATGAGCGCTCGTGATTCTTTCTGATCGGCCACTGACGTCATTGCGCATAGAACAGTAAAACAAAAGGGTTGCACTTGAATTCTAGTAAACAATCAGACGGCTCTAAATTCAAACCAACAAAAGCACCAAAAACCCGCTTAACAAGCAGCTGGTTCACCTTCAGAGATCGGCGGCAAGCATTTGCCATTCAAATTGAAACAATTGTACAGTGTCAGAGAGCACACATACATATACATACACATGCACACAAACATTGGCGCAAGTATACACTTGGGAAAATTGCACTAAAACAAAAAAACAAAAGAATAGCAGAAACAACAGCACGCACACAATCCGAAGTTCTGTGTACGTTCTGCGTGTATTAAATTACGCATGGACGCGATGTCTATTTTTAATAAATTGCAGCCCGTCGTCTGCCTTTAACGCTTTACCGTGTTGTTTACGTCCTGATGCGCGCGTCACTTAAAATGTAAATACGGAACGCGCGTAAAATGCCGGCTACTTGACGAATTTGAGGAAAAAAGCTGATACTCGAATCACCTCCGCTTTGTGCAATGAATTTTTTTCAACTGAAATGTCGATGGCTGCGTCGGCATAGCTGGTATATCGATAACTATGACTATTTTGTCAACATAGCTTGCATTGCCCTATCGATACATAACATTTCTGTGAAATATCGATTTATGCTGCTAACTTAAAATGCACGCAATGTTAAAATAGTAAGCGGATAATTTAAAATAAATATATTAATATAACTAAATACCTTCACTGTTGTTCTCGTCATTAAATGCAATGTTTTTACAATTATTTTAACGCCCTTTTACATGGTTTTGTCGCTTGCTCTTCTCAAAATCCAGCAAATTTAAAATAACATTAAGCCATCAGCTGTTCGCGCTCTTTTCTGTTGTGTGTGAGCAAATTGCGTTAACATGCGCTAAACGGCGAAAAATCGCGAATACTCAGCACTATAATTCTAAAACTATTTAAACTTAAATTAAATTATTTAAACAAATATCTTAAAAGTTTCAGTTGCTGCTTGTACGAACTATAATTTTTTTATATTATTGATTAAGTGCTTAATAATGAAATTGGTCTAAGACTTTTTAAACAAAATGTTAACTGTTTATGGAGGCATATAATGTAGACCGCTTCCATCAAAATGAAAATGCGCAGAATCATAATATTTTGGACAACTCCAAAAAATCTGTTTACACTATTTACCTATGTACAAAAGAGCAGTGATAAACATGAAAAAAAAAAACAAGTTGCAAGGAAGAATACTATTTTTAATGTAAGTTATCTTTTCCAAAATACCAAGCTTACACTTTTTCTGTTTATTTTTCAGGTTTGCACTGGTTTTGTTGCAATGCAATTTTGCAGGCAAAAAGGAAACAAAAATGCCCAACAAAATCAACTGTAGGTATATATTTGTTTTTTTTTTTTGTATTGCAGATTTAAAACACTTATTTGCTTTCACGATAAACTCGTAAATGATCCGAAGAAATCGCAGGCTTTAGCAGCAAGGATAGCAAGGCGTGCAATTTGTTCTTCTGCCTTTGCTGGTAATGTTAATCAACTATTTTGCGGCTGCAGTTCGTCTTCAATAGCGAAGTAAATTTAAGAGTCGCCCGTTGCCGAGAAACAACTCAGAGCAATAAAAGGTTTGGGAATTTCAGACGTGCCCAAGGCTTAGATTTTGTACATTAGGATATATTTTTGGACTATGTGGGCTATTAAACCAAGAGCTTAAGGATTTAATATGGACTGCCATGCGTGCAAAGATACAAAAAGCTTTACGAAACACTTTGTACAGACTTTTAATTATTACCATACAAGGACTTTACAATGGAATATGTCAAAGCCACTATGGTATTGGGTAAGCCTTTCAAAACTGTGAGCAAACAATAATTCAATATTTTTCAAATAGGCTCGTGAACGCCGCAATCGAGAAACTGGAGCTAAAGTGGATTTTCATAAGGCTTTTAATAAGCAATGACTTATATCGACCGATTGGAAGTGAATCTAATGGCCGGTTTATTTATGTATGTGTGTTTTAAGCAATATATGTATTTATGCTTAAACATATACAAGCAGACGATCCAAGAAAACCCACGCGACGAAATAAAGTAAGCAAATAACTGGTTGAAGATTGATCAAGTTCTCTAGAGCTATTTACAGGAAATCCAAGACCGACTTAGTCGACCAACTGTGCCTCAAGGCAGCTGCATATTTTAAGATTCACTCTTAGCACAAGGATTTCTAGTTTTATGACGCATTGTACAAGTACTTTCATTATCATTATTACTAAAGGATTTACAAAAAATTATGAAAATTGATCAAAAAGTTATCCGACTACCTTTTATTATTAGGAAAGAATTTGAAAAAATTAGGCAACCGAAAAATAACAATAAAAAGTTGTCGGATTATTTATTTTTATTATTCCAAATCGTAATAAATAGTTTATTTTGCTAATAATGATTTTGATAAGTAATCATTACTTAAGAGCCTTGTGCACAATTTAATCTAATTCAAAGTACGATTTCTGATCAAAAATTTGACTGAGTTCAATATATAATTATAACAGATTCTGTACATGCAGCGCATGAATTGTTTGTATGTATATTTTATGGTAATGTGTGAATATGTTTTTCGATTTTGTCGCATTGTCGTTATGTCCCTGACCCAGTCGAATATGCCGTTAAATTGCCTAGAGCAAATTCAACATAGGATGCCTAATTGCAGGATGTGACTGCACAAGTTGCCACTTGTCATGTTTTGTATAAGTTGGCATTATTTTGGGCCATTTAGATGCCAATGCTTATGCGTCGCCACACATTCAAGTATTTACACATTTATGTGTGCATTCGTGCTACACGCATTTTGCAATTTGATGCTCCGAAAATGGGCAAATTTGTATTACTGCTTGTCAGCCAGCTGTCAGGATCCGTTGATGGAGTTTGGCGTTATTATATATTTAATGTGGATTCATTTTGCTTGTTGTTAGTTTTGCACTGGGTTGATTTAATGTTATTGTGTCTTCGTCTCTCTCTCTCTCTCTCTCTCTCTCTTCTTATTTGTCGTATGCGCACATGTATGCCAATTTGCACTAATTAAATTCATTCCGAAATTTTTCGTATTAAAAGTTTACTAATGAAATTTATGCAGCTACTGTTTTGTGGGCCAAGGCTCAAAAGTCGTGCTTTCAATTAAAAATTATCGTGGAACGATGCTGCATGCGGCATGCGGCATGCAGCACTGTCAGGTAAAGTGGCGGTGGTAAGCAGAGGGGCACGCTTTCTCTCTCATGTGCAGCGGAGCGTTGCACAGTGGTGCCATTTTAACAGCTTAAAACTCTATTGTCAAAGATTTGAATGCATTGATGTCAATATTGTTAAATCGTTAAGATATTGAAGGGATTTTTGTATCGAAACTTATTATATATTTATTTTGTTTAGTTTTATTATTTAAAATAAATATTTTGGGGACTTTTGTGATTTATACAAATACAATTACAACAATTACAATTTTCAATTAGCAGCTTATAAACTCTTTGTTGTAATTTTGCCGTTTTTATGGGCAGTGTTAAAATATATTTTATTTTGTGGCAAAGTTTTCAGTGTGCGACGACAGTTTGGCTGCTAGATGCCTTCGAATTAGATTTGTTTTAAATTGCATTTCTGCGGTTATTATTGCATTTGGTTTTGTTGTATTTCATTTCATTTGATTTTGCATGTCGCCAGCGAATACAATAGACTTTTTATTTTACTGTTATGTATACCAACGCCAAACGCATCTACATACAACTATAAAAAAAAAACTGTTTATGGCTGGGTTAATGCAATCAAATGTGGCATAATTAAAAACAAAAATCAAGTATTGGTTTTTGGGCTTGTTTTAAATGGGGGGTTTAGCTCAAAGCCAAAGCAAAGCAATTAAATAAACATGGATCAGTTTGTTAAACGTAGCTTTTTATATATATTTGTATAGAAAACTGTTTCAGTTGGTAATAAAAAGATGAGTTAAAAAATTATTCTTTTGAAAATATTTCCATAAAAATAATACTCACAGTTATTAAGGCTTTATTATTTTGAAATTTCATCAATCGAAGCTTTTAAAGGCAGCAAATGTTTTACATTAAACAAACAATATGGCAGCAAGGCGAAGGAAGAAGCATTCTCCGTTAGCCTGGTTTATGTGCTCTGCAAAAGATTTTTGTTGATGGCCCTTTAGTACCTGCCAGTCATAAAAGAAATAAGAGAGAAAACACTTGACGAGCACTTGCACTTGCACACTTGCATATCTACCAGCTTACATTGAAGTGTGCAAAAACCTTTTAAGACAAGCTTTTGGCAATAAAACTTCAACATGGAACGAGAACATTGATCTTTGCAACCGTATGAGGTTGGAGCTTAAATGTTGATATATAAATATTTTCGCTTAACGATTGCAAATCGATAATAATCAATTTCTTACATCATATCAAGTTCGTAATTTCAAGATCTACTACTTTTCAAGCCTAGAGATAAAGCTTGAAAAGCTGCCGCAACGTTTATGTACTTTGGCCTTACTAAAAAGTTGCAACCTAATTTATGAAAGAAGGTCTGATTAGCCAAGTTGCATAAGTTGTTGAAAAAACCATTCCTTCCTGTTGGGGTCAACACAAATAGAGCAAGGTTCAATTTACAAAGAATGGGCAGCTGAGAATTGAGGTCATTGCATACATTCTGCATGCATATATTAATGTAAATCAGAGAAATGAACTTGATCTGTGTATGATATATGAGTTAACACACACAAACACACACACACGTACATTCACATGCGGATATACTTTGAGCACCACTCAATTACACAATTCTGTGCGCCATGTGACTTCGATGAAGTATTTTATTTGGTTGGCAAGTCACGTGATGTGCAACAGCAGCCCAAGTCCAGGACCAGGTCCAACTTCTATACCATTTCGCCTGCTAGTAAGTTAAGTATACGCAGTGTTGAACCGCACACACACACACACACGCATGCACACTGTAATAAACTGCGTTACCCAAATGCTTACACATACATTTGTACGTATATTATAAGAAGACAACCGCACAAGTTTTTGGCACTGCTGTGTAGCTGTGTGTAAGCTGCTTAAATTTAATGCACAGAAAAATAAAGAGAAAAAAAAGACGAGCAAGATGAAAAATAAAAAAATAAAACGAAGAAGAAGCTGTAGAAGTAGAAAAGCTGGGCCAATGTTGAAGTCAGGCTGGCGCTAATTTATGTCGCCCTGGCCCCATGACCAAGCAGCGTCTCCACTCTTTAGTGTTTAACATGCTCTCACTGTGGTCAAGTGTTTTGGGCCAACGAAAGCATGCAGCTTGAGGCATGGAGCATGGAGCATTACTGGTCAGCCAATGCTTATGCACAACACATGCCACATGGCACACTGTGGCACATGACATTCCCAGCGGCACGCTTCGCAGGCATCAATATTCCTGGCGCTGTCATTGTCTATAGACGCGCATGGCCACCTCCGAAGGTCGCTGCCAGCACCATTGACTGCTGCCAAAAGCATATATGTACGTATGCATGTACATATGTACATATGTATGTATTTTATGTATGTTTGTATGTACACGAAGACATAGGAAAGCAGACACACACGAACTAATGCAGCCAGCATATCATAGATGTACACTTGAAAATACCAAAAAAGCACTTCAGAACCAAAAAAAAAATTATAATTTTCTTATTAAGCATTAAATTTTTAAGCATGCAACATAATTCAAACAAACATTTTATAAAACTTTAATCAAAATAAAGTTTAAGATTGAAAATGTCAAAAATAAAATATAACAAAAAACCTATTGAAAATAGAAAAACTTTTATTTTAAGTATGAAATAAGAAGCAGTTTTTCATAAATTTGGTACTTTTTGTATACTTTATATTATGTTTATAAAAATGTTAAATAAATAAAAAATGTTAAATAAAAAAAACTAAGGCATTTCATCATAAATTAAAAGTATAAAAATCATTTCTCTGTTTTTCTCGTAGTTGCGAATTAAACGTTTTCAAAATTTCTAAGAAAATAATGCTTTGGCTTGTTCTCTGTTTCTGAGTGTACGTATTTATTTATACGTACCCCACATACATAGGTTCATATATGTATATATGAACGGCAGTTGAAATATTGACACGACTTAGCCAAACTCTACCCCCTCAACGACCCGGCTAAGCGAATTGTTGCGCCTTATTGGCACAACCAAAGACGTGCTAAGCTGTCGCTGCCACTGATACTGGCACTGTGTATGTGTGTCTATGTGTGTGTGTGTGTGCCTGATCCTTGGCTGCCTTCGTTTTAATCTCATTTTTGTGTGTGTTTTTATTTTTACTCGCTCGGTGTGTGTGTGTGTGCGCGCTTTGCTGTCCCGTTTCCAATTGCCTGCATTTGAAAATTCGTTTACTTCAATAATACCAAATAATGGCTGAGATTTTGTTTTGCGATTTATATGAAACGCCAAACCCATATTTATGAACGAATGTGTTTATATACTATATTTAATACATATATGCATAAACCGGGAAACAGAAAAAGCTCCCATAATAGCATTTCGATGCATGTGGAACGTGAAGTATGTGTACAAAATGGCTAGTTTGTTGTATTTGGTTTTGTACCTTTTTTTTTGTGGCAATCACACACACATACATACACACTTGAGTGTATGTTTGTATGCATGCAAATTTTGGCAGATGTTGTAGAAAGTATCTTTAAAATCAACCATTTAAGTTAACAGAAACAATTTGAACAACTAATTAACTAATTTGAAAAAATATTTATGTACAGCTGGACACTTGAAAAAATTGCCAAGCTAAATGTTTGGCAGCTGTAAGTAGTTTGATATAAGGATACCGGCAAAATATCAGCGAATTGATTATGATAAACAAACACATTGATTGACTTCAGGTGCGAAAACATATAGAAAACTAGTTTTAAAATGAGTTTGCCAACTTCTTTTATTGGCTCGTTTCCCTAGAGCGAAACTCTTGCAGCTTTCTTAAAAGTAGAATAAAGTTAGTTGAATGGACTCTTGAGAAGGATTTAAGTCAAGATAAAGCAAAACGAAAAGTTATCCAGCCTAGCGAACGAAGTTCGAGCATTTTTGAAGGTTTGAATATTATTATTATTATTACAATTATTATTAATCTTTTTTCCATTCAACTGAACATTGATTATCGTTGAGAAATAATTCGTTATTTAATTGTTAAAGGCATTAATTGAAAATAATAAAAACTAAGCTTTTCTTTAAGCTATAACAACAAAGCTTGCCATTATTAAGGAAATATTAAACTATTTTAGCCAAGTTTCAAAGGCAAAGTGGTTTATAAAGCAAATGTTGCATTCAAAACTCTTTTTATCTCTTTGTTCACCTTAAGTAGAGTTAAGTAACTTACTGTGAAAAATGCGATTCATAGCATTTGACAGTCACAAATCCATCATGACAAAATAAATAAATAAAAAACATGTTTGAGGCGCAGTTAGGAAAAGTCATATACGTACAAACAAGTATATGTATATGTGTGTGTACATATTATTTTATTGCTGCCGGTGGGGCCAACAAGGACAATCGTAACATTTGCGAGTTGCTTATGGATATGCAGCTGTGTCGTTTGTACGTTTGTATATGTACTATGTATGTATGTGAATGCGCCGTCCCAAAGGCAAACAGAAAACGCTCTATTAATGTCTGAGTGTGTGTGTGTGTTTGTGTGTGTGAGCCTAGAGCTGCTCCTAAAATTTGTAGCAACGCCTGCCAAGTGAAAGCAGCCCCCGGCCACATGTTTACATGCGCGACAGCCATAAACAACAACAACAACAACAACGAGAAATAGTCCTCGAACAGACGCCAAAACACAAGGTGTTTAGCAAAGTTAGGTAGAGGGGGAGGTGAGGAGAGGGGGGGAGGAGGGGTTCTAATACAATTTTAATTCAATGGCCCAAGGAAAACGATGCAAAAGTGAACTTTCCCGGCTAGCGCCAGTATATAAGTTGGCTAAATGAATTTAAATTAGCTGACATTCAAAAGTCAACAATATAAAATAAATAACAGCTAGTATCTTTGGGCTAACAAGGTACAAATACAACTTTTAATTCCGCTTGCAACCTGTGGAAATAAGCCAAAAAAGCCTTGAAACTTTAGTACACATTTGTATTTATAGAATCTTTCATGTTGATTTGTTTGCTTAGACACATTGATATGGAGTAGATTTAAGTAGGCCTGTCTGTCTGTCTCTCTTTGCCAGGCTAGAATCACTAAAAATAATATTTTAACATATAATTTTATATTTACAAAACAATCGAAATAACTAGGAAATTGCCTTTATCTACTATATTGCGCTTTTGAACCAAGAACGAGGTAGAGTAAGCAGCAAATTCAATCTTTATTGCAACTTCTGGAAGACTGGTAAGTAAAATGTTTATAAACTTAGAGTTCTAATATGAAATGCGCAACTAGAAATGTCAAAACTCAAATGCAATTTGCTAATTAATTTTTAGCTAAATAAAACTGCCCAACTATCAAATCCACTTTACCTCTAACATATTTATTACTTTCATATTTGTTGCGAATATTTATTATTATTCTGCCCCTCAAGGGAATCAAAAAATTAAGTGGATAAGAAGCCAAGCGAAAAAAGTTCAAACACTTCCAGGAACAAAGAAACAAAAAAAAGGGGAAACAATAATAATTACAAATGTGCGAGAAAAGTTTGGGGATTATTTGGCTTGTTTCACAAAACCACACACAATTATACACATACACACATACATACCCAATACACTTATGCTACTATGATGTCAAAAATTATTCTAGTATAATTCTTTTAATACCATATGTGATTACGATTCTCGGCTGGAACTGGATAACAAAACTTTATCTGTGTTCTGTGTTTGTTTTTGTTGTTGTTTTTAATTGCACTCGCAACCTGTGGAAACTAGCAAAAACCTTTTTATGCCAGTGTATGTATTTGCAGCAAAGTATCCGTCGGGCTTCGGTCGGTTTGGGCACCACGTTGATCGCCAATGAATGAATGAGTCAGGACAAACTATATGCGATTTATTCAGGTATTTTCGACCTATTTCTTCAAAATGGGAAAATCACATTTCCGCTTTCAGCTTGATTATTGATTATTGGCTGTAGACTAGTTGAACAAATCTTTGGATATTTGGAAGAATATTTCCTTAAAACTCAACACGCGCAGCAACAAAAACAAAATATACTCTAATCAAGCGCCAGTTCTTAGTTGCATTGCCACATTGGCAACACTAACAGTACAATAGGATGGTATTGAAATTGATATTGTGTTTCTACAAAAAGCACATGTTTTGTCTGATAAGAAAGTTCTGATTTCTGATTGTGTCTTGGAAGTCAAATTTGGGGTTGGAAAGAGTTGCATTTTTTGCGGCGAGGTCAGCTAATAAATTTCCTTTAATGCCAACGTGGCCCGATAGCCAAATGATTGTAAGTTTAGATAGGTATAAGTTCAGGATGTTTCGCATTATAGATGGAGATTTTGGAATGCCGAAGGTTTTTTTTGCAGTGCTGATGATTTTATCTATTGTTGATTCGTATTATTATACGAGTCAAAAGTAGTAGTGCCATATTAATTGATGCAGAACGGCCCTATGGCAACCGGTTGCAAGGCACCTACTTTTCAAAATGGACAATGCACATACATATATGTATATATGTATATGTGCATCGCTGTGAGCTGAAAAAACACTGAAATCAAATAAAAGGCAAATACTACACAGCTGGAACATTATTCCTTGTTGTTATTGCTGCCCGTTTTTTTTTTGACATGCACTCTGTGTGCAGTCCACTCGCCCACTTCTCAATATCTTCTGCCCTCTCCCTCTCTCCCTCTCTCGCTGTTTTTCTCGTTTTTTCCCGTGTCGCTGGCTGATTCGCAAAAAACAGTGACTTTTGCTTGGTCACCACGGGACGGATGGTTGCCTTCGAGCAAAACTACTGACGGACTACTGCTGGGTAATATTATTTTGTGTCTTTGCAGCAGCGAACAGAACTTTGGCCATGTGGTCACATTTCTAAGCAAAGTTTTTCTGTCTTTCCGTCTATCTTTCAGTGTGCCGAATGTTGTTTAAAGTCAGCGGCAGCAATTTTGCTTCATTTGCATGGACGAGCGGATGTTGGCAACTGTTTAAAATTATAAACAATTAAAAGTATTCGAGTTGTGCTAACAAACAACTCGAGAATACATCCCCCCCCCCCCCCCCAGGGTGTGCTAAACAAGCATCTTAGTATTAAGATATGGATATCTGCCCAATGTATGCTAAATTTTAACAAAAGTCTCTTACTTCATTTAACTGACATTTTGAGCCTGATTTTATTTACGTTGTAAGTTGTCAATCTGTCAATTAACTGACCATATAATGGCCATATGTTCAATACATATATTTTACTGACTGATTGAGTGCATTTGCCCTGTGGAAAGCATTGGAGCTTAGGTGTTTAATCTTAAGTTAACATTCGTGGCATTGTTTTACCAACTAAATCAAAATTGCTTGGCATTTTGTGTGCTCTAAGCTGCTCATTAATGCTATTGTGCACACACACACACAACCTCTATACTAAGACATTTAGCAATTCATTGATATTATTGCAATGGTAGGCTTATAGAATTCCATAGCCATATCGAAAATAATTTTATTCTTAGCAGCTTTGTGTAATTGCAGGGAATGCAGTTTTGTTTATTTGCCAATCGAGCAAATATTATATGCAATATGCCAACAACAAATATGTATGGGCAAAAGAGCAAAGCTTTGGCTTGATACTAGCACTCAAATGTTGTACGGCAACGGTTTGTTTAACAAATTTGCGCACATCAAGTTTTTCATTAAATACATTCACTTTTGATAACAAACACACATTGCCATTTATTGCATTTGTATTGAGCTTTGAAAACTCATTTCGAATCGTTTAAAAGCTTTCTTTCTATGCATGTGAAAGCTCGAACAAAAGCTTGTGCATTTCGCATATGGCTTGAATGAAACTATTTTAATTACATGTACTATACACTCTCACACACACACGCACACACACACACACACAGCATACTTATTCATACGTACGATTAAGTTGTGACGTTGAATCGAATTTCATATCCATAGTTTCATATCGTTTGTGGCAATTTCCAACAGGCATCAATTACAAATAATAAGATGACCACATTTACTTAGCTGCGGCGACTATCTAAGTGTATATCAATACCAAACTTGATGGTTTTTAAGCTCTTATGCCAGAAACATATTCTGCAATAACAATCTAATTTAATTGGCTTTTAGCATATTGCAACCTTTGCAAGGCTAACAAACGTTTTTATCATTTATATTTGCTTAAAAGTATGCTTTAGTTTTTGTATTAATTTTAAATTTGCGTATTTGAGATATTAGAAAACTTTATTAACTATCGTACCAATTGTAGCTTTGTTGCAGTTCTGAAAGGACCCCAATAGTAATAAGAAGTAAAATACATATATATTAAAAACCTATTCATTTCTTTGGAATGTTTTTACCACTTACAAAACTTGATGTTTGCTCTTTTTGGCCTTTAAGGTAATGTAGGTTCGCGGTGCCAAATAATTGGCGAATAATTCTACGTCACATCACAACACTATCATCTTTCACTTGATATGACGAGTGCATATCCACTTCTCGAACCATATGTGTGTGTGTGGACTTGGTCAATACCAACTAATTGCGCTTAACAAGCCAAAAGAAGTAGCCGGCGAGAGATACTATGAAAAAAAATTAGCACAAAATGCATTTGCAAAAATTGTGACTGGCGCAACTACTAAGAGATGGCGATAAAGAATCAGTTGGTGTCGTAGACTAGGTGGAGTAGGTGGATTGCGGGTGGTGCAAAAAAAAAAGGAAAGATGATAACATGGTCCTAATGGATTTGACATGCAAATTGTCGTCATCAACAGCGAACAGACCGAAAACGAGCAAAGGCAGCCGTACAAATAACCCGCAATGGCCAATGGGCAGAACACCAGACAAGATCTTGCTTGCTTGGGTTAGGGTTGAGGTTTGGGCTTAAGGTTGGGTGGTGGTTGGGTGTGGCAGCGACGACTGCTTGGATTTTGATTGTTGATTACCTTGGCTAGAAGTTTTTTTTTTTGCACATTGTGTTAGTGACGTCGTTGCTTGCTGCATCAGAAGGAGCATCTGCCGCATTGCAAATTGCATTAGGCAAACAATTGAGCTGAGTCTCGAGGAGACAGAAAGAGAGAGAGAGAGAGAGAGATCGCCTGGTAACTTTTTAATGCATACAATTTGGGTACAGGACAGGAGGCGGCGACATTTATCAGCAATTTGTGGCCAGAAGCAGCAGCGGCAGCGGCAGGAGCAGCTGTGTCAGCAAATTTAGGTTCATTAACGCAATAGCATCATCAAACTTGCATAAGTCAATGAAGCGACTGCAAATGTGTGTGTGTGTGTCTTTTTTGCCTTTTTAAACTACGCAAATACGTAAAGCCAAACTCACAAAAAGCTCGAAAAATAACTGAAATAAAAACGTGCTAATTATAAGTTAAACGTGTCATCAAAAATAATTGATTGTTAACATATGTGGCATGGCATATACATACATATACACTCGATGCGTCAGTTTTAATGTCAGGTCAGAAGAGGAATTTGTGCAAGTTTTTCTTTTAACTATGAAAATAAATATCAACAAAAAGACTGATTAACATTATGCTGAAAATTGTAAAATTAAAATTTCTAAACAATTAAAATATATGTTTTGTTTTATGTACAAAAAATTATATCTTTGTGAAAATATATGGTATATAAAGCTTTTGTTTTTTCATTAAAATAATGCTATTAAGTTTAGGTAGTTTTATTATAACTGGCATTCATTATTTGTGGTCATATTTGCAACTAGCTTTTGTTATTTGATTCCTCATGCTTCGCACCTCAAACACAAATTTCCAATTAGTTTAGTTGGGGTAGCTGTTGCAGAATTTGTTTTTTAGTTATGCCCTTTTGAACACACATCAACTCCGTCTTGTTAATTTCTGACAAATTGATGAACATTTCAAATGCAGTTTACATGATGCCCGTTTGCAAACTTCAAATGCCCAGGCTAATTGAGGTTAATTCTGTGTTCAGGTGCAAAAGAAAGATTCTACAGACATGCTGAATGAGGGCAAGAGGGAGCCAGAAAGAGTGAGTGTGAGAGAACATGCGAATGTGAGAATGCATGAAAAAAACAGCAGTGAAAATGAAAAGGAAAATTCAAAAATTAATGGTTAAAAGTAATTAAGACACTCGGCACAAAGAAGAGCAAGTTTCACTGTATTACAATTCAATAGAAATGTAGATTTCATTAACTTTTATCTCGTCGTCGCTTATTTGGTACCTTAAGTCAGAAAAGCGTGAAGAATTACTGGGCCAAATTTGGCTGAAGGTTTTGACGATAGAAAAGTTTGGGAAAAAACCTCTGTGCGGAGTGTAGAGAACAATTTTCTTTATTCATAGAATAAGCAACCAAAAGCACCACAGCAACGCTGCGTCGGGGTAAGCTAGTAAGGTACATATGTATATATGAAATTTGTAAACAATACACAGCATGATGTAATGCATATTTGTGCATTATTAACATATTCGCATATTTGAATTATATCATTAGCATGTTATTATGCCGTTTGACGCGCAAATTTCACGCTGCTGCTGCTGCTGCTGCTTTGGTTTTGGCTTCGGCTTTGGCTTTGGCATTTGTCGTTCCCTTGTTGCTGCTGCTGTGCTTATTTGCTGTAGCAATTTTCTTAATTCCCTGCTTAGTGCAGCCGAGCGGCAACCGGAAGGCGAATGAATCAAAGCCACTCAGACTTGGGACCTGTCCACCAAGGCCTATCTATAGTCCGGACTCCGGACAATACGATGTGGTTGTTGTGGGCGTGTGATACAGTCGCAGTTTTCCCAAGTTATGTCCTTTGTGCTCTCAGCTTTTGCTTGCTGTCTGATCCACAGCTTGTGCTCGCTTTTTCTCTTTCTCGTTCTTGTTCTCGTTCTCGCTTGCGTTGCTTTATTCTAATTGAAAACGAAAATGTAATTAGTTTGCCAACAAAGATGTTGGCGGCGTTTGCTTCAAACGAAATACGAAAAACGTGCAAGCAAATGTCGCAAAGTTTGTTTAAAAATTATCAAGGCATTTTGCCAGCAAGCTCAGCCAGTCAGACCACCCATAAAGCCAACCCTGAAGCTGTGCTTAGGCTGTGGAAACAATTAAAAGAAAACAGCACAAAGAATCGGTGACGGCAACGAGTCGTAGTTAACGGCTTATTAGAGTTACACTCCAAGCCATGTCCCAGCCCGATCCTTCTCTTTACAACCACCCACACATTTGCTATATGCGGCAGTCAACCGACATGTCAAAGCAGCCGGCAAGCCGACAAGCAGGCAGGCAGGCTGGCAGGCAGGCTGGCAGGCAGGCAAGAAAGCTGGCCTTGTAAAAGCCAAATGACACGAGCACACAATATGACAGCCTTTTATTTTGTTTTTATGTTTTTTGGTTTTTCTTTCTTTGTTTCTTGTAATCGTTTGCTTAAGACAGGGCTGCGCCAAGATTGACATTATACTTTTCAAGCGACAAGCACTAAGCTTTCAAGATATTTATTGAAAAGTTATTTACAGAAATAGAAAGTTCCTAGTTTTTACTCCACAGAATGTAACTCAATAAATCCTTAGATAAAAATCCCACAGCCTTAAAGTTTAAATCGTCAAATAAGAAGTGTTGATTAAAGGGGTGAACCATGCCCATTAGAACAAACAACTGTAACCCCAATATCTCTGCAGAGAAAGGCCTTTTTCAACAGTTTTCATCTGGCATCAAAGTATTACACATTCAATTGCAGTGTTCGTGTACTTGTTTGGTTTTCTCGAAAAGCCGCAGGCAGCAACAGATGGTTTTGCAATGTGGCAAATGCGTTGAAAATTGCAAGTCTTTTATTAGATAACGGTATCAGTGTTAATATAAAAGTGCTTACAGCTTACAGCTGCAAACTAGGGGGTGAATGTTGTCGCATTCTAAACTATAACATTTAATTAAAGAATTAAAAGTACTTGCAAATGGTCTGTTTACCAGTTTACATATTCATTTTCCTCTTCATAGTTTCTATATTTGGATATTAAAGCATAAAATGTCGTTCATAGCAGCAATCATCTATCTATCTTATGGCAGCTTTGTATAAAAATCAAACCAAGCAATTCGTTCTTCTATGAATTAACTTTAAGGGGCAGAGTATCAAAAAGAAATCATTCAGTTAATCCAGCAAATCAAAAGCAGATTAAGCCAACATAAGCCATATGACTTGACCAATATTTGCGGGTGAAATCGATAGATTCGTTGGTTAAGTAGCCAAACGCAAAGATATACTATGTGTAATATAAAATGCGAAGCAAACACATAAATTTCTGCAAGTTGAGCTTTTCATTTTCGTTACTCGAACAAGGCAGTAGTGAACTCGAATAAACTTACTCTATGAATGTTATTCAATATGCTATTAAAGCTTAATATTATTGATTTTTTTTGTGGCGCAAGAACGTAATGTATCTAAAAATACTCAATATATATTTAATATTTAAATAGTATTTACCAGTCGCGTAAGCGGCGCGAAGTCATTGAATCGAAGGGTTGATTCGAACCGATTTCATTAAAGGACGTCCCGCTAACTAGACTGCACAGAACCACAATGTATTATTTACTTAATAATGTACTTAAAAACGTTAATATGCATAACGTTTTTTTTTTAAGTTAAGTGTATTAATCGTTCATCTCTTTTTGTTTTACTCTTTCCACTCGAGTTCTTCAACTGGATAATAATAATAGTTTTGATAAAAGATTTTTTAATAACAGTTAAAACTTTATTAAATAGCTCGTCTGTTGAATTGTTGGCCATTTTAGTTACCCTTTTTTTTGTTCCTGCTGTTGTTGTGATCTCTGTCGTGTTACGAATATGGCTTATGGCCCACAATTTAGTTAAACTATTCAAATTACTTACCATTCAACTTTGCATCAAATCGTTTAAAAAGGTTTGTTAGACTGCCAGTCTGCCATAATCATATTTGGGCAGCAAATCGGGCAAACAACTCAGCTTCGAGGCTTCGAGGAAAAAAAATGGTTTGAGTTCAATAATCGTATACGAATTTATATAAAAGCATTTCTCTAAGTATTTTTTTAAGAATGTATAATAAATTAAGAAATTTCTTCAGAAATAACATAAATAAATTGATATTTATTTTTTTACGTTTGTAAATAAGTTTGTAAAATCTTTTTTGTTGTTAAAGTCAGCACTAAATTAATAGGAGATATCTTAATATATAAAATTTTTAATATTTAAGGTTTTTTTTTTAGGTTTTTCTATTTGGTCTTCTCGTAATATTTTGTTAAATTGTTTATATATAAAGATCATTTACAAAATTCGATTCATCGATTTTGATTGAAAGAGTAAGTTGTTGTTTTTGCCTGCAAGCCTAAGCAACGGTTTTTCGAAACGCCTTGGGCAGCGGCCATAATGTTGCCATGAAAAGTGACGATGCATTGCGATGGCTGTTGCTGTTGTTGTAGGCAGAGTATCGCTGATAGTCTCGTGCACGCTCGGCGGCCAAAAAGGGCGGAGTGAAGCTTGCGGAGAGTGATATGTCCCCAAGCTGACCGCAGGACGCGCCGCTGCGTAAATGTTACAGCAATGAGCGGTTTTGCAGTTGAGTGAATTAATCCGCGCTTGCACACTAGCTCGAATGGACACACACACACACACACACACACACACCCACCCACTCGGTACAGAACCAGACTTATATGAGCATACGAAACACGCACACACATATGTGTATTCATAAATACATACAAAAGAGAACACGTGAAAACGCACACACAAATGTATAAGCCGGCCCTAGCACGAGAGCAATTATCATGTTTCAATTTGCATTTGTAAGCACTGCACTGCAGTTTATGTTAAGAGGGGAGCAAGCGGCAGGAGGGTAAGCCGGCTGGGGTGTGCAGCTTCAGGACGATTGTTTGGATCCTGGGCTTTGTGCCCATTGCTCGTTGCTGCTCTGCTTCTCAATGCTCTGCATTTGCCATTGATTGCAAATGGCTGCCACGCGGCTGCCAAAAATGGCGTCATTTCCGCACCTGACGCGATTTACAAATCAACGCAAATTTTTCACAAATGCCTACAGCCCCGACCAGCAGCCCAGACCAGCTAAGCCCCAGCCGAATTTGAAGTCAGCTGTCTAACAATGGCATTATTGTTGTTGCCGCTTGTCCCAGGTTGATGTTTATGTTGTTGGCCGTTTAGCATTTCGCGCCACCTTGTTTGTTTACCGTTGCTGGCCTGTGGTTTTGCCATTGGATGCTGATAAAATTATCAATAAATTAGAAATGAACCCAGCAGCCTGCTTCCGTTTTCCTCTCTCACTCTCTTTTCACTCTTTTCCTGTCTCCAACTCTGTGACGACATCACTCACGCGACTATTACATCCGCTGTCAGTTACAATGCCCAAACAACGTTTGCGGCCAGCAGCTATAAGTAAATATGCATGCATGCAGTAGACACGTATGTGTATTTTTACGCTCATACCTACATACATACTACTTCTAGTTACTATATGCAGCGACAAGCGAACGTCTTTGTAATCATGTGCAGGCTACACGCCTCACTTGAAATGTCAAGTGGCAGTGCTACCATGTTATGTCCCTTGGCAAAAAGGAAACGTTAACCTTGTTCAAAGTTTTTCCTTTATTCTTATATTTTTTAATTGTCAAATGGTTGCACAGATGTATAACATATGATAACATAAGGAAATTAAACTTTAAACAATTAAAATCTAAATTAACAAAACTATAAAAAAAAAATCAATTTGGTGAGCACAAACGTCCAGTGTTTTCTGCGTATGTATGCGTGATTTTTGCTTTCGTATGCGCGTTCGTACTTTATATAACTAAATCAACAGCAATTATACGCATAGTACACGTATACCTAACGACACTTTGTTATCTGTTGAGAGATATTTGCGAGCTTTGATTGCATGTAAAATTTCAGTCGGTGTCAATAAAAGTTCAAATTAAAACATATAAGAGTGTTTTTTTTTTCGACCTGGAACGCATTGTTATATTTTACATTGATTTATATGGGAATAATGGTTTTGGATAGCGCAAAAGATGCTGGATGCAATTAAGTATGTTAACCAAGGGCTCACTGTACTTATGCTTCCAAAATTTTCTTTACAATTATCATATTAAGAGCAGTGCTGCGTGGATCGACAGTCTCAAGGAAAAGTTTTCCGAACTTAACTTAACGTGAAAATAACTTGAACGTGAACGTAACCTTGAAGTTGAAACGATTACGCACAGCGATTTCTTTAAAATGTTTGCTAGCATTATTATATAAAATTTTTTTTCCTTGAACCAAGCAAACAAGCTTTTATGTTCATCCATTTTATAAGTAGCTGTCCCAACTTCAACTTGTACTCAAAATTCAGTTTTCTACAAGTTGTCAACTTTTTATTTAAATTTAAACTAACTAAAGCTGTTTGTATACAAAATGCATATTAAAATATTATGACAAAAAATCGACTTGGGCATTGGTAAAATCTTTCGACTTCCATAACTTTATCAAAACTGACCCGATTTTCAAAAACAACGTCTTCAAAATCATGGTTTGACCCCTCGAATAAAACGATATTTACATAAATACATTTAAGAAAACTTCGATTTTTGGTCAGAATGTTCAAATGATATACCAAAAAATCGACTTGAGAAATGGTAAAATCTTTCGATTAATTTTACTTCGGCAAAACTGACCCGATTTTCAAATGCAATGTCTTAAAAGTCATGGTTTGGCTACAAGAATAAAACTGCATTTACATAAATACATTAAGTGAACTTCGATTTTGGTCATTATGCATGCTAAAATTTTATGACATAAAATCAACTTGGGCATTGGTTAATCTTTCGACTTCCATAACTTCGGCAAAACTGACCAGATTTTCAAATGCAATGTCTTAAAAGTCATGGTTTGACCACTAGAATAAAACTGCATTTACATAAATACATTTAAGTGAACTTCGATTTTTGGTCATTATGCATGCTAAAATTTTATGACATAAAATCAACTTGGGCAATGGTTAAATCTTTCGATTTTCATAACTTCGGACAAACTGACCCGATTTTCAAATGCAATGTCTTAAAAGTCATGGTTTGACCACTAATAGAAAACTGCATTTACATAAATACATTTAAGTGAACTTCGATTTTTGGTCATTATGCATGTTACAAGTTTATGACATAAAATCAACTTGGCTATTGGTTAAATCTTTCGACTTCCATAACTTCGGCAAAACTGACCAGATTTTCAAATGCAATGTCTTAAAAGTCATGGTTTGACCACTAGAATAAAACTGCATTTACATAAATACATTTAAGTGAACTTCGATTTTTGGTCATTATGCATGCTAAAATTTTATGACATAAAATCAACTTGGGCAATGGTTAAATCTTTCGACTTCCATAACTTCGGCAAAACTGACCCGATTTTCAAATGCAATGTCTTAAAAGTCATGGTTTGACCACTAATAGAAAACTGCATTTACATAAATACATTTAAGTTAACTTCGATTTTGGTCATTATGCATGTTACATGTTTATGACATAAAATCAACTTGGCTATTGGTTAAATCTTTCGACTTCCATAACTTCGGCAAAACTGACCAGATTTTCAAATGCAATGTCTTAAAAGTCATGGTTTGACCACTAGAATAAAACTGCATTTACATAAATACATTTAAGTGAACTTCGATTTTTGGTCATTATGCATGCTAAAATTTTATGACATAAAATCAACTTGGGCATTGGTTAAATCTTTCGACTTTCATAACTTTATCAAAACTGACCCGATTTTCAAAAACAACGTCTTAAAAATCATGGTTTGACCCCTCGAATAAACGATGTTTATACAACTACTTTCATATAAAATTCGATTTTTGGTCAGAATGTTCAAATGATATACCAAAAAATCGACTTGAGAAATGGTAAAATCTTTCGATTAATTTTACTTCGGCAAAACTGACCCGATTTTCAAATGCAATGTCTTAAAAGTCATGTTTTGACCACTAGAATAAAACTGCATTTACATAAATACATTTAAGTGAACTTCGATTTTTGGTCATTATGCATGTTACAAGTTTATGACATAAAATCAACTTGGGCATTGGTTAAATCTTTCGACTTCCATAACTTCGGCAAAACTGACCCGATTTTCAAATGCAATGTCTTAAAAGTCATGGTTTGACTACAAGAATAAAACTGCATTTACATAAATACATTTAAGTGAACTTCGATTTTGGTCACTATGCATGCTAAAATTTTATGCCATAAAATCAACTTGGGCATTGGTTAAATCTTTCGACTTTCATAACTTCGGCAAAACTGACCCGATTTTCAAATGCAATGTCTTAAAAGTCATGGTTTGGCTACAAGAATAAAACTGCATTTACATAAATACATTTAAGTGAACTTCGATTTTTGGTCATTATGCATGTTACAAGTTTATGACATAAAATCAACTTGGGCATTGGTTAAATCTTTCGACTTCCATAACTTCGGCAAAACTGACCCGATTTTCAAATGCAATGTCTTAAAAGTCATGGTTTGACCACTAAAATAAAACTGCATTTACATAAATACATTTGAGTGAACTTCGATTTTTGGTCATTATGCATGTTACAAGTTTATGACATAAAATCAACTTGGGCATTGGTTAAATCTTTCGACTTTCATAACTTCGGCAAAACTGACCCGATTTTCAAATGCAATGTCTTAAAAGTCATGGTTTGGCTACAAGAATAAAACTGCATTTACATAAATACATTTAAGTGAACTTCGATTTTTGGTCATTATGCATGCTAAAATTTTATGACATAAAATCAACTTGGGCATTGGTTAAATCTTTCGACTTCCATAACTTCGGCAAAACTGACCCGATTTTCAAATGCAATGTCTTAAAAGTCATGGTTTGGCTACAAGAATAAAACTGCATTACATAAATACATTTAAGTAAACTTAGATTTTTGGTCATTATGCATGTTACAAGTTTATGACATAAAATCAACTTGGGCATTGGTTAAATCTTTCGACTTCCATAACTTCGGCAAAACTGACCCGATTTTCAAATGCAATGTCTTAAAAGTCATGGTTTGACCACTTAAATAAAACTGCATTTACATAAATACATTTGAGTGAACTTCGATTTTTGGTCATTATGCATGTTACAAGTTTATGACATAAAATCAACTTGGGCATTGGTTAAATCTTTCGACTTCCATAACTTCGGCAAAACTGACCCGATTTTCAAATGCAATGTCTTAAAAGTCATGGTTTGGCTACAAGAATAAAACTGCATTTACATAAATACATTTAAGTAAACTTCGATTTTTGGTCATTATGCATGTTACAAGTTTATGACATAAAATCAACTTGGGCATTGGTTAAATCTTTCGACTTCCATAACTTCGGCAAAACTGACCCGATTTTCAAATGCAATGTCTTAAAAGTCATGGTTTGGCTACAAGAATAAAACTGCATTTACATAAATACATTTAAGTGAACTTCGATTTTTGGTCACTATGCATGCTAAAATTTTATGCCATAAAATCAACTTGGGCATTGGTTAAATCTTTCGACTTCCATAACTTCGGCAAAACTGACCCGATTTTCAAATGCAATGTCTTAAAAGTCATGGTTGGCTACAAGAATAAAACTGCATTTACATAAATACATTTAAGTGAACTTCGATTTTTGGTCATTATGCATGCTAAAATTTTATGACATAAAATCAACTTGGGCATTGGTTAAATCTTTCGACTTCCATAACTTCGGCAAAACTGACCCGATTTTCAAATGCAATGTCTTAAAAGTCATGGTTTGGCTACAAGAATAAAACTGCATTTACATAAATACATTTAAGTGAACTTCGATTTTTGGTCATTATGCATGTTACAAGTTTATGACATAAAATCAACTTGGGCATTGGTTAAATCTTTCGACTTCCATAACTTCGGCAAAACTGACCAGATTTTCAAATGCAATGTCTTAAAAGTCATGGTTTGACCACTAGAATAAAACTGCATTTACATAAATACATTTAAGTGAACTTCGATTTTTGGTCATTATGCATGCTAAAATTTTATGACATAAAATCAACTTGGGCATTGGTTAAATCTTTCGACTTCCATAACTTCGGCAAAACTGACCAGATTTACAAATGGAATGTCTTAAAAGTCATGGTTTGGCTACAAGAATAAAACTGCATTTACATAAATATATTTAAGTAAACTTCGATTTTTGGTCATTATGCATGCTAAAATTTTATGACATGAAATCAACTTGGGCATTGGTTAAATCTTTCGACTTCCATAACTTCGGCAAAACTGACCCGATTTACAAATGCAATGTCTTAAAAGTCATGGTTTGGCTACAAGAATAAAACTGCATTTACATAAATACATTTGAGTGAACTTCGATTTTTGGTCATTATGCATGTTTCAAGTTTATGACATAAAGTCAAGTTGGGCAATGGTTAAATCTTTCGACTTCCATAACTTCGGCAAAACTGACCCGATTTTCAAATGCAATGTCTTAAAAGTCATGGTTTGACCACTAGAATAAAACTGCATTTACATAAATACATTTAAGTGAACTTCGATTTTTGGTCATTATGCATGCTAGAATTTTATGACATAAAATCAATGGTTAAATCTTTCGACTTCCGTAACTTCGGCAAAACTGACCCGATTTTCAAATGCAATGTCTTAAAAGTCATGGTTTGGCTACAAGAATAAAACTGCATTTACATAAATACATTTAAGTGAACTTCGATTTTTGGTCATTATGCATGTTACAAGTTTATGACATAAAATCAACTTGGGCATTGGTTAAATCTTTCGACTTCCATAACTTCGGCAAAACTGACCCGATTTTCAAATGCAATGTCTTAAAAGTCATGGTTTGACCACTAGAATAAAACTGCATTTACATAAATACATTTAAGTGAACTTCGATTTTTGGTCACTATGCATGCTAAAATTTTATGACATAAAATCAACTTGGGCATTGGTTAAATCTTTCGACTTCCATAACTTCGGCAAAACTGACCCGATTTTCAAATGCAATGTCTTAAAAGTCATGGTTTGGCTACAAGAATAAAACTGCATTTACATAAATACATTTAAGTGAACTTCGATTTTTGGTCATTATGCATGTTACAAGTTTATGACATAAAATCAACTTGGGCATTGGTTAAATCTTTCGACTTCCATAACTTCGGCAAAACTGACCCGATTTTCAAATGCAATGTCTTAAAAGTCATGGTTTGACCACTAGAATAAAACTGCATTTACATAAATACATTTAAGTGAACTTCGATTTTTGGTCACTATGCATGCTAAAATTTTATGACATAAAATCAACTTGGGCATTGGTTAAATCTTTCGACTTCCATAACTTCGGCAAAACTGACCCGATTTTCAAATGCAATGTCTTAAAAATCATGGTTTGACCACTAGAATAAAACTGCATTTACATAAATACATTTAAGTGAACTTCGATTTTTGGTCATGATGCATGCTAAAATTTTATGACATAAAATCAACTTGGGCAATGGTTAAATCTTTCGACTTCCATAACTTCGGCAAAACTGACCCGATTTTCAAATGCAATGTCTTAAAAATCATAGTTTGACCAATAGAATAAAACTGCATTTACATAAATACATTTAAGTGAACTTCGATTTTTGGTCATGATGCATGCTAAAATTTTATGACATAAAATCAACTTGGGCATTGGTTAAATCCTTCGACTTCCATAACTTCGGCAAAACTGACCAGATTTTCAAATGCAATGTCTTAAAAATCATAGTTTGACCAATAGAATAAAACTGCATTTACATAAATACATTTAAGTGAACTTCGATTTTTGGTCACTATGCATGCTAAAATTTTATAACATAAAATCAACTTGGGCATTGGTTAAATCTTTCGACTTCCATAACTTCGGCAAAACTGACCAGATTTTCAAATGCAATGTCTTAAAAATCATAGTTTGACCAATAGAATAAAACTGCATTTACATAAATACATTTAAGTGAACTTCGATTTTTGGTCATTATGCATGCTAAAATTTTATGACATAAAATCAACTTGGGCATTGGTTAAATCTTTCGACTTCCGTAACTTCGGCAAAACTGACCAGATTTTCAAATGCAATGTCTTAAAAGTCATGGTTTGACCACTAAAATAAAACTGCATTTACATAATACATTTAAGTGAACTTCGATTTTTGGTCATTATGCATGCTAAAAATTTATGACATAAAATCAACTTGGGCATTGGTTAAATCTTTCGACTTTCATAACTTCGGCAAAACTGACCCGATTTTCAAATGCAATGTCTTAAAAGTCATGGTTTGGCTACAAGAATAGAACTGCATTACATAAATACATTTAAGTAAACTTCGATTTTGGTCATTATGCATGCTAAAAATTTATGACATAAAATCAACTTGGGCATTGGTTAAATCTTTCGACTTTCATAACTTCGGCAAAACTGACCCGATTTTCAAATGCAATGTCTTAAAAGTCATGGTTTGGCTACAAGAATAAAACTGCATTTACATAAATACATTTAAGTGAACTTCGATTTTTGGTCATTATGCATGCTAAAATTTTATGACATAAAATCAACTTGGGCATTGGTTAAATCTTTCGACTTTCATAACTTCGGCAAAACTGACCCGA
The DNA here is from genome assembly GCA_030179655.1 of Scaptomyza flava. Taxonomy (NCBI): domain Eukaryota; kingdom Metazoa; phylum Arthropoda; class Insecta; order Diptera; family Drosophilidae; genus Scaptomyza; species Scaptomyza flava. Next base: position 11,060,006 of record JARNME010000314.1, read on the forward strand.
TTTTCAAATGCAATGTCTTAAAAGTCATGGTTTGGCTACAAGAATAGAACTGCATTTACATAAATACATTTAAGTAAACTTCGATTTTTGGTCACTATGCATGCTAAAATTTTATGACATAAAATCAACTTGGGCATTGGTTAAATCTTTCGACTTCCATAACTTCGGCAAAACTGACCCGATTTTCAAATGCAATGTCTTAAAAGTCATGGTTTGACCACTAGAATAAAACTGCATTTACATAAATACATTTAAGTGAACTTCGATTTTTGGTCATTATGCATGCTAAAAATTTATGACATAAAATCAACTTGGGCATTGGTTAAATCTTTCGACTTTCATAACTTCGGCAAAACTGACCCGATTTTCAAATGCAATGTCTTAAAAGTCATGGTTTGGCTACAAGAATAGAAATGCATTTACATAAATACATTTAAGTAAACTTCGATTTTGGTCACTATGCATGCTAAAATTTTATGACATAAAATCAACTTGGGCATTGGTTAAATCTTTCGACTTCCATAACTTCGGCAAAACTGACCCGATTTTCAAATGCAATGTCTTAAAAGTCATGGTTTGACCACTAAAATAAAACTGCATTTACATAAATACATTTAAGTGAACTTCGATTTTTGGTCATTATGCATGTTACAAGTTTATGACATAAAATCAACTTGGGCATTGGTTAAATCTTTCGACTTCCGTAACTTCGGCAAAACTGACCCGATTTTCAAATGCAATGTCTTAAAAGTCATGGTTTGACCACTTAAATAAAACTGCATTTACATAAATACATTTAAGTGAACTTCGATTTTGGTCATTATGCATGCTAAAAATTTATGACATAAAATCAACTTGGGCATTGGTTAAATCTTTCGACTTTCATAACTTCGGCAAAACTGACCCGATTTTCAAATGCAATGTCTTAAAAGTCATTTTTTGACCACTAAAATAAAACTGCATTTACATAAATACATTTAAGTGAACTTCGATTTTTGGTCATTATGCATGTTACAAGTTTATGACATAAAATCAACTTGGGCATTGGTTAAATCTTTCGACTTCCATAACTTCGGCAAAACTGACCCGATTTTCAAATGCAATGTCTTAAAAGTCATGGTTTGACCACTAGAATAAAACTGCATTTACATAAATACATTTAAGTGAACTTCGATTTTTGGTCATGATGCATGCTAAAATTTTATGACATAAAATCAACTTGGGCAATGGTTAAATCTTTCGACTTCCATAACTTCGGCAAAACTGACCCGATTTTCAAATGCAATGTCTTAAAAGTCATGGTTTGACCACTAGAATAAAACTGCATTAACATAAATACATTTAAGTGAACTTCGATTTTTGGTGATTATGCATGTTACAAGTTTATGACACAAAGTCGACTTGGGAATGGTTAAATCTTTCGACTTCCATAACTTCGGCAAAACTGACCCGATTTTCAAATGCAATGTCTTAAAAGTCATGGTTTGGCTACAAGAATAAAACTGCATTTACATAAATACATTTAAGTAAACTTCGATTTTTGGTCACTATGCATGCTAAAATTTTATGACATAAAATCAACTTGGGCATTGGTTAAATCTTTCGACTTCCATAACTTCGGCAAAACTGACCAGATTTTCAAATGCAATGTCTTAAAAGTCATGGTTTGACCACTAGAATAAAACTGCATTTACATAAATACATTTAAGTGAACTTCGATTTTTGGTCATTATGCATGCTAAAATTTTATGACATAAAATCAACTTGGGCATTGGTTAAATCTTTCGACTTCCATAACTTCGGCAAAACTGACCCGATTTTCAAATGCAATGTCTTCAAAGTCAAGGTTTGGCTACAAGAATAAAACTGCATTTACATAAATACATTTAGTAAACTTCGATTTTTGGTCACTATGCATGCTAAAATTTTATGACATAAAATCAACTTGGGCATTGGTTAAATCTTTCGACTTCCATAACTTCGGCAAAACTGACCCGATTTTCAAATGCAATGTCTTAAAAGTCATGGTTTGACCACTAGAATAAAACTGCATTTACATAAATACATTTAAGTAAACTTCGATTTTTGGTCATGATGCATGCTAAAATTTTATGACATAAAATCAACTTGGGCAATGGTTAAATCTTTCGACTTCCATAACTTCGGCAAAACTGACCCGATTTTCAAATGCAATGTCTTAAAAGTCATGTTTTGACCACTAATAGAAAACTGCATTTACATAAATACATTTAAGTTAACTTCGATTTTTGGTCATTATGCATGTTACAAGTTTATGACATAAAATCAACTTGGGTATGGTTAAATCTTTCGACTTCCATAACTTCGGCAAAACTGACCAGATTTTCAAATGCAATGTCTTAAAAGTCATGGCTTGACCACTAAAATAAAACTGCATTTACATAAATACATTTAAGTGAACTTCGATTTTGGTCATTATGCATGCTAAAATTTTATGACATAAAATCAACTTGGGCATTGGTTAAATCTTTCGACTTCCATAACTTCGGCAAAACTGACCCGATTTACAAATGCAATGTCTTAAAAGTCATGGTTTGACCACTAGAATAAAACTGCATTTACATAAATACATTTAAGTTAACTTCGATTTTTGGTCATTATGCATGTTACAAGTTTATGACATAAAATCAACTTGGGCAATGGTTAAATCTTTCGACTTCCATAACTTCGGCAAAACTGACCAGATTTACAAATGCAATGTCTTAAAAGTCATGGTTTGGCTACAAGAATAAAACTGCATTTACATAAATACATTTAAGTGATTTTCGATTTTTGGTCACTATGCATGCTAAAATTTTATGACATAAAATCAACTTGGGCAATGGTTAAATCTTTCGATTTTCATAACTTCGGACAAACTGACCCGATTTTCAAATGCAATGTCTTAAAAGTCATTTTTTGACCACTAGAATAAAACTGCATTTACATAAATACATTTAAGTGAACTTCGATTTTTGGTCATTATGCATGCTAAAATTTTATGACATAAAATCAACTTGGGCAATGGTTAAATCTTTCGACTTCCATAACTTCGGCAAAACTGACCCGATTTTCAAATGCAATGTCTTAAAAGTCATGTTTTGACCACTAGAATAAAACTGCATTTACATAAATACATTTAAGTTAACTTCGATTTTGGTCATTATGCATGTTACAAGTTTATGACATAAAATCAACTTGGGCAATGGTTAAATCTTTCGACTTCCATAACTTCGGCAAAACTGACCCGATTTACAAATGCAATGTCTTAAAAGTCATGGTTTGACCACTAAAATAAAACTGCATTTACATAAATACATTTAAGTGAACTTCGATTTTTGGTCATTATGCATGCTAAAATTTTATTACATAAAATCAACTTGGGCAATGGTTAAATCTTTCGATTTTCATAACTTCGGCAAAACTGACCCGATTTTCAAATGCAATGTCTTAAAAGTCATTTTTTGACCACTAGAATAAAACTGCATTTACATAAATACATTTAAGTGAACTTCGATTTTTGGTCATTATGCATGCTAAAATTTTATGACATAAAATCAACTTGGGCAATGGTTAAATCTTTCGACTTCCATAACTTCGGCAAAACTGACCCGATTTTCAAATGCAATGTCTTAAAAGTCATGGTTTGACCACTAGAATAAAACTGCATTTACATAAATACATTTAAGTTAACTTCGATTTTTGGTCATTATGCATGCTAAAATTTTATGACATAAAATCAACTTGGGCATTGGTTAAATCTTTCGACTTCCATAACTTCGGCAAAACTGACCCGATTTACAAATGCAATGTCTTAAAAGTCATGGTTTGACCACTAAAATAAAACTGCATTTACATAAATACATTTAAGTTAACTTCGATTTTTGGTCATTATGCATGTTACAAGTTTATGACATAAAATCAACTTGGGCAATGGTTAAATCTTTCGACTTCCATAACTTCGGCAAAACTGACCAGATTTACAAATGGAATGTCTTAAAAGTCATGGTTTGGCTACAAGAATAAAACTGCATTTACATAAATACATTTAAGTGAACTTCGATTTTTGGTCATTATGCATGCTAAAATTTTATGACATAAAATCAACTTGGGCAATGGTTAAATCTTTCGACTTCCATAACTTCGGCAAAACTGACCCGATTTTCAAATGCAATGTCTTAAAAGTCATGGTTTGACCACTAGAATAAAACTGCATTTACATAAATACATTTAAGTTAACTTCGATTTTTGGTCATTATGCATGTTACAAGTTTATGACATAAAATCAACTTGGCTATTGGTTAAATCTTTCGACTTCCATAACTTCGGCAAAACTGACCCGATTTTCAAATGCAATGTCTTAAAAGTCATGGTTTGACCACTAAAATAAACTGCATTTACATAAATACATTTAAGTTAACTTCGATTTTTGGTCATTATGCATGTTACAAGTTTATGACATAAAATCAACTTGGGCAATGGTTAAATCTTTCGACTTCCATAACTTCGGCAAAACTGACCCGATTTTCAAATGCAATGTCTTAAAAGTCATGGTTTGACCACTAGAATAAAACTGCATTTACATAAATACATTTAAGTTAACTTCGATTTTTGGTCATTATGCATGTTACAAGTTTATGACATAAAATCAACTTGGGCATTGGTTAAATCTTTCGACTTCCATAACTTCGGCAAAACTGACCCGATTTTCAAATGCAATGTCTTAAAAATCATAGTTTGACCAATAGAATAAAACTGCATTAACATAAATACATTTAAGTGAACTTCGATTTTTGGTAATTATTCATGTTACAAGTTTATGACACAAAGTCGACTTGGGAATGGTTAAATCTTTCGACTTCCATAACTTCGGCAAAACTGACCCGATTTTCAAATGCAATGTCTTAAAAATCATGGTTTGACCACTAGAATAAAACTGCATTTACATAAATACATTTAAGTGAACTTCGATTTTTGGTCATTATTCATGTTACAAGTTTATGACATAAAATCAACTTGGGCAATGGTTAAATCTTTCGACTTCCATAACTTCGGCAAAACTGACCCGATTTTCAAATGCAATGTCTTAAAAGTCATGGTTTGACCACTAGAATAAAACTGCATTTACATAAATACATTTAAGTTAACTTCGATTTTTGGTCATTATGCATGTTACAAGTTTATGACATAAAATCAACTTGGCTATTGGTTAAATCTTTCGACTTCCATAACTTCGGCAAAACTGACCAGATTTACAAATGCAATGTCTTAAAAGTCATGGTTTGGCTACAAGAATAAAACTGCATTTACATAAATACATTTAAGTGAACTTCGATTTTTGGTCATTATGCATGCTAAAATTTTATGACATAAAATCAACTTGGGCAATGGTTAAATCTTTCGACTTCCATAACTTCGGCAAAACTGACCCGATTTTCAAATGCAATGTCTTAAAAGTCATGGTTTGACCACTAGAATAAAACTGCATTTACATAAATACATTTAAGTTAACTTCGATTTTTGGTCATTATGCATGTTACAAGTTTATGACATAAAATCAACTTGGGAATTGGTTAAATCTTTCGACTTCCATAACTTCGGCAAAACTGACCCGATTTTCAAATGCAATGTCTTAAAATCATTGTTTGACCACTAAAATAAAACTGCATTTACATAAATACATTTAAGTTAACTTCGATTTTTGGTGATTATTCATGTTACAAGTTTATGACATAAAGTCAACTTGGGCATTGGTTAAATCTTTCGACTTCCATAACTTCGGCAAAACTGACCCGATTTTCAAATGCAATGTCTTAAAAGTCATGGTTTGACCACTAAAATAAAACTGCATTTACATAAATACATTTAAGTTAACTTCGATTTTTGGTGATTATGCATGTTACAAGTTTATGACATAAAATCAACTTGGGCAATGGTTAAATCTTTCGACTTCCATAACTTCGGCAAAACTGACCCGATTTTCAAATGCAATGTCTTAAAAGTCATGGTTTGACCACTAATAGAAAACTGCATTTACATAAATACATTTAAGTTAACTTCGATTTTTGGTCATTATGCATGTTACAAGTTTATGACATAAAATCAACTTGGGCATTGGTTAAATCTTTCGACTTCCATAACTTCGGCAAAACTGACCCGATTTTCAAATGCAATGTCTTAAAAATCATTGTTTGACCAATAGAATAAAACTGCATTTACATAAATACATTTAAGTGAACTTCGATTTTTGGTCATTATGCATGCTAAAATTTTATGACATAAAATCAACTTGGGCAATGGTTAAATCTTTCGACTTCCATAACTTCGGCAAAACTGACCCGATTTTCAAATGCAATGTCTTAAAAGTCATGTTTTGACCACTAGAATAAAACTGCATTTACATAAATACATTTAAGTTAACTTCGATTTTTGGTGATTATGCATGTTACAAGTTTATGACATAAAATCAACTTGGGCAATGGTTAAATCTTTCGACTTCCATAACTTCGGCAAAACTGACCCGATTTTCAAATGCAATGTCTTAAAAGTCATGGTTTGACCACTAATAGAAAACTGCATTTACATAAATACATTTAAGTTAACTTCGATTTTTGGTCATTATGCATGTTACAAGTTTATGACATAAAATCAACTTGGGCATTGGTTAAATCTTTCGACTTCCATAACTTCGGCAAAACTGACCCGATTTTCAAATGCAATGTCTTAAAAGTCATGGTTTGACCACTAAAATAAAACTGCATTTACATAAATACATTTAAGTTAACTTCGATTTTTGGTGATTATGCATGTTACAAGTTTATGACATAAAATCAACTTGGGCATTGGTTAAATCTTTCGACTTCCATAACTTCGGCAAAACTGACCCGATTTTCAAATGCAATGTCTTAAAAGTCATGGTTTGACCACTAGAATAAAACTGCATTTACATAAATACATTTAAGTTAACTTCGATTTTTGGTCATTATGCATGTTACAAGTTTATGACATAAAATCAACTTGGCCATTGGTTAAATCTTTCGACTTCCATAACTTCGGCAAAACTGACCCGATTTTCAAATGCAATGTCTTAAAAGTCATGGTTTGACCACTAGAATAAAACTGCATTTACATAAATACATTTAAGTGAACTTCGATTTTTGGTGATTATGCATGTTACAAGTTTATGACATAAAATCAACTTGGGCAATGGTTAAATCTTTCGACTTCCATAACTTCGGCAAAACTGACCCGATTTTCAAATGCAATGTCTTAAAAGTCATGGTTTGACCACTAGAATAAAACTGCATTTACATAAATACATTTAAGTTAACTTCGATTTTTGGTCATTATGCATGTTACAAGTTTATGACATAAAATCAACTTGGCTATTGGTTAAATCTTTCGACTTCCATAACTTCGGCAAAACTGACCCGATTTTCAAATGCAATGTCTTAAAAGTCATGGTTTGACCACTAGAATAAAACTGCATTTACATAAATACATTTAAGTGAACTTCGATTTTTGGTGATTATGCATGTTACAAGTTTATGACACAAAGTCGACTTGGGAATGGTTAAATCTTTCGACTTCCATAACTTCGGCAAAACTGACCCGATTTTCAAATGCAATGTCTTAAAAATCATGGTTTGACCACTAGAATAAAACTGCATTTACATAAATACATTTAAGTGAACTTCGATTTTTGGTCATTATGCATGTTACAAGTTTATGACATAAAATCAACTTGGGCATTGGTTAAATCTTTCGACTTCCGTAACTTCGGCAAAACTGACCCGATTTTCAAATGCAATGTCTTAAAAGTCATGTTTTGTTTTCTAGAATGACATTGCTTTTAAAGTATTATTGACTTTGTTCAGTCAAGTTAAGTTGAGGATTACGACCAAGCAATTTTTTTTCGTTAAGTTGAATAGATCAGCTTGTTTCTAATTAACGTTTGCTTAAGTTCGGGTATAAGGACGACTTCGTCTTTTCCGACAACACTAACACAATGACAAATACACCGATTTAAATTTAATTTTTAAGTAAGATTCTTTGTATGTATTGAAACAAGATATTTTATTTTCGAGCCTATAGATGTTTACGCAACAAAATCATTGTCATAGATAAACGTATCAGTGCATACAATTTAATTTAAAAATATGTTGCTGTAAATAAAAATCAATTGAAAATGTTTGAGTCGGATGCAACCGACTGCGATATACCTGAATAAAAACTTGTACGCCCAGGATTGGGCGCTGCGTTCAAAGATAGTTTTATGTACATCGTAAGCTAAATTGCTATCAAATTTAGTAACTCTAGTGTAAGCACTGTAAAAGACGGATATTGTACAAACCCAAAATACCATTTATCTTCGGTATCGAGAATAAAAATACCCACTTTCGAAAGTTGCAAAACTTGATGTTTGTTTTTAGGCCTGTAAGAATGAGTAGATTCGTGGTTCTTTTTTTAATTTCGCAGCTACATTTATGTACGTAATTACGTATGTATGGACAAAATGGCCAGAAGCTGCAGGAACAGAGTGTGTGTGTTTGTTCCATTCTGATACCTTTGATTTGGTGAATTTTGGCCATTGATATCTCTGGCCAGAGGTAATAAGCTGGGCAGCCGATGTGCTACATCACAAAACTATTGATGCATATACACCTAAGGCAGCCGTTGGACTGATTGCTATACTACAGGGGCAAAATGCAGCTTTAACGACTTAGAGCCGTAGCAAGCATATTGTTGAAATTCAAACAGAAAATGCACACGAAACGTATGAAATAATATGCAAATACTGCTACGCTCGGATTATTCAAACGCGTTGTTGTTTTTCCCGCTGTTGTCCTTTTGTCAATTGTATTACAGAATTTCAAAGCTAGCAGAGTAATTTGCATTGTTTTTCTTATTTGATTATTTTTTTATTAGACTTATTAATGATTTCATGTCCATATAACTTTATACAGAGTTTGACCACTTGATTTTTCACTTGATCTGAGAATAATTGTTTTTAGTTAACTAAAACTAAACTAAACTAAAAAACTAAACGCGGATCTAAAATATGCTAATTATGTACATTCTGCCCCCAATTGTTATAAAATTAACAAAAATTAAATTATGGCTTTTAACTCGGTTAAAAATTACAAAATATTCATAAACCAGTATGTAACGAAGAATTTACATACATTTTATTTTAATAAGGTTTTGCACAGAATTATTTTTTATATCCAATTATTTTTTTTTTGTTACTAATTAGTCAAAAATAGTCCACATTATATGTAAATGGGCAACACTGAAATTTAATCAAAGTTATAAGCGGCTTTAAAATTACGACAGCTCAGTGCTCAATGCAGAAAAATTATGAATTTTGTATGTTCGACACGCAAAACACGAACAATTTTGGTTTAATTGTTTGGCTGCGTAATAATCAATCAAAATGTACAATCACAAATGCATTTTGATTGCAATTTAAAATGCAATTGAAAGAAAACCAATGCGATTACACACACACGTTAGCCCAGAGTGCGTCCAAAGTGAAAAGATTTACAACAAAAGCTGCTTAAACAAAGCCAAGCAACGGTTAGGTTTCCATACTGGGCACAACAAGCCCTTAATAGTCAATACTAAACCTTTAAACATATGAAAAAAAAACCACGCTCTATTAACGCTTAAATTATATATAATATTGTCAAAAGGACTCGCATTCAGTTAATACACTTGCATCAAAGACAAATGAAAAAAAGCCAAGCAAACCAATGTGTTTTATACTTGTTTTTTAAAAGTCGTTGCAAATTGACGATATTTCAAAGTGCAGCAACAACATCTACTTAAAAAAATAGGTATCAGTTATAAGCATTTGTCGTCAAGCTAATTTTTGCACTAACCTCTTTACTGAGTGTTTTGCGAAAATGTATGCCAACTACAGCTATGCGGGTTTCGGGTCCTCTACGGTCCGTATGAATGTTCGATCGTTGCCCTCGCAGCAGCAATTGCATTTTTTCTTAGCTTTTTCCACGATGTCGATGAGATGTTTCTCTTTTGGCTTTAAAATCACTATTTGCGGTTTTATTGGAGTGCAATCCTCGGGCTGATGCTTATAATCGTTTAAAGTCGGATATGAATAAACGATATCGTCACAATTATTTGGCTTGAGCTCCTTTGCATCATCAATGCTTTCGCCGTTTGCCACTTGCGATTTGGCCTGGCTCGTTGTGTTGACTTGTTGTTTAGTGCCGCCGGCACTTCTTTGATAAATATTGCGAGACTTCGATAAGTCCATTGTTTATTGTTCACAATATTGTTTTATTAAACAAATAAAGTTGAAAACTAACTTAAGCTGCAAGTTTATTCAGTGTATTTCTGTTCAATAGCGACGCAAATTTGCATTGCCATAATGGGCATGCCAACTTGTTTGAATATACGGCATTAACAGACCTGGTAAGCATTTAACATAATGTAACTCTATGTAAGTCTAACATGCTATTTACATAAATGGATTTATGTTTAAAAAAAAAACGCGAGACACTCACAAAGATTAATTATCAATTAAACTGTCCTATAATTAAAAGTTATTATAGCTATGATTCTAGTCGATAAAAACGGCTATCGATCATATTCTGTGCGCTGATGTTTTTCACCACTGTGATAATATAACAGTTACAAAAGAATTTTTGGCAAATACACAAATTTTTCTTCCTATTTTCATGTTTGTTAATAAAATTCATTAGGCAGATTGTTATTGAATTGATACTTCTTGTTTTGCACACAAATCGCAATAATTAGAATGCTTACCATGCTCACGTACGCTTGGTAAGCAGGTGAAAACAATGCTCACGTAGGCCATTGGAAAAATATTGGATTGATTTGCTGTTTGCGTGGTGTTGAATCAAATTTTAAACACAATTAAATACTACAGAAAATGCGCAAGTTTTCGTCTTCGTGTTCTTGTTATTGTTGCTGTTGTTCAGCTGTCTTTTGGGAGTGAACAACAGTGCTTCACTCAAACAACCTGCCCCATTCAAAGCGCTTAAAAAAAATTGTTGCATTAATGAGGCGTATGGCCCAAAATTTAGCGCCCACTTAAGAATAACCTGCCCGCACTGAAAAGTTGCAGCCTTCGTGAATTTGGCAACAGCAAAACAATAAACAAATAAATTGTATTTTATTTCTCTTAAGTTGCAAGAAAGCGTCGAGCTAAACTCAGTGCAGCCTTTTTGCCAGCACAAGAACAATCCAATTGAAACAACGGACAAGGAAAACCAAGGCGAAAACGAAGACGCCAACAATGAATGAAGCTAGAGCTGGAGTCTGAGTCTGAGACTGAGTCTGAGACTGGCGCTGAGTGAAAGCCATTCAGGTAAGCGACAACACACTGACACAATGGCAACGCAGCCGCAGTCGGTGTAGCTCTTGCATTTGCACAAAAGACGCCAAAACAATGCTCTGTGCAGCAACAACAACAAAATCCCAACTCATTCTTATTGCAAATTGATTGTTTTTGCTTAAGATATTATTTAAGTGAATAAAACCATAACAACCATTCCATACAAAGACCTTAAAGCCCAACAAAAAAAAGAAGAAACTAACGCTAGATTTTTTTTTATAATTGATAGCCAAGACACTGATATTCAACTCGTAAACCTGAGCCGACAAAGCTAAAGAAAATTTTATATTTAACATTTCGTTTCGGTTGTTTCTTTGGGCAAGGAATCGGGCCAATTCATACAAACTACGTATGTGAACTATGGCAAACAATAACATTTACATGTGCATTGAAACGATGCTGCTTTGTTCTCTGTTTGCACTCACGAATTTGTATATTGCTTTCGTCGATCATAATAACATTTTCAGTTTACAAACAAATTAATCCTACATGCAGAAATATGCATATCAACGCAACTCTTACTGCACGTAACTCCTCGATAATTGCAACACCCGACTTCTTAATATAGAAGACTGTTTACTTAACTTAAACAAGTAAGAAGGCTCTAGTCGGGAGAGCCCGACTAGAAGATACCCTGAACCCAGTTGCAATAAATATATTAAATTTATATAAGTCTTTGGTATACTGACTTAACTTCAATCGATAAAATTAGATATCTCCGGTGTTTCTTAACCGATTTGGACGAAATTTTCAGAAAAGCTCTATCGTTACCTATTCTTTCAACCCTCATTTTTACATTTTCCAAATTCGATATTTTTTTGTTATCGATATTATGTGTATATCGGAAACCAGAATAGTTATCGATAATTTGAAGCAAACTGGTTCTGCTCATGGTATAGGAGAACTTATATACAAAATCTGAAGTCTCTAGCTTTTGTAGTCTCTGAGATCCACGCGTTCATACAGACGGACAGACAGACGGACAGACGGACATGGCTAAATCGTCTCGGCTATTGATGCTGATCAAGAATATATATACTTTATAGGGTCGGAGATGCTTCCTTCTGCCTGTTACATACTTTTGCACAAAACCATTATACCCTTATTTACCCATTTTATGGGTTAAGGGTATAAAAAAAATACCCAAATTAACGCAACTTTTTCTTGACTTTTTCCTAATCAAATCAAATAAAATCCTTGCCTTGAGTACTGATTTAATCGATTAATTCAAATTTTAATTTATTTTTTAAGCAAAGGCATTTCAAATTTCCCGCAATTTTCGCAACTACCTCAGTTTTCGCATTGCGTTGAGCGAGGTCGTACTGTATGCACATATACGTCTGCGTACGCGTGTTTCGAATATCAGCTCTATTATTCAACAAAAAACATGTTAATTCTTTGCAATCATAAACTATCGACTGCGCAATACTCCTATTGTAGTAAAAGTAGTAAGAGTAAAATAACAGAAGTCATCTCCAAAACAAACTACAACATAACATGAATTAACTCAAATATTGGCCGTGTGTCGGTACCAATCTTGTAAAAAGGCAGTCGGAAAGAAGAAACTGTGCATAAATCATAAGTTTGGTGGTTTTAGTCCATATCACTCTTTATTTTAGGTTCGCGTCTGCAAAAGCGACGCAATAACGTCTTTCTGTGCTCTTGACTATCGGGATTGTTGTTTTGTTCTCGGGTTATGGTTTCCAGGCTGTCAACTGAGTTGAAGTAAAAGCATGGAGGTTTCGCTGGGGAGCCTTTCTCTCGTCCGAATCGCCCAAAGGTATTGTTGTTTTACATCATACGTGTGTCCGTGTAAGCTTTCTGTTCAGATACGAGATATCCTACCTGTAGTGAACATACTGCGAATTGAAACGGTGTTTTGGGTGTCTGAGTAAGGAGCAACTAGCACCTTCCGACTGGAAGTAAAACGGAACGGCGGTGGTATGTCCACGTAATTGTTGGTTTGTGTTGTGTTTTGGATTGTCTTTTTTGGTGTTAGTGAGTAAGGCTGTTGATGCAGTTTAGAGAGTTATCTGGAAATTGTGTTGTGGAGGGTTGGCTGACGAGTCAGTAGGCATTGGAATACAGAGGATTGAAGGCGTCCATTGGGAACGTGTGGAGCGGTTAGTTGGGGGAAGAATTAGTATAGGCCTGCGAGAGTCGAGGGGGGCCGAGACTGAGATCGTTGAGACCATCCACAGGGCAGCAGCTGCGTTGGCAAGAGGGGTCAATGTGAAGTCCTAAGATAATACACAAAACACTATTAGGAAAATGGTGTAGAGCAGAGTAAACGAGGGGAGACTCTGTGCGGATTAGGAACACCTCAAAAAATAGAGGACCTATCGGAAAACAGAAAGCTGGGGTGAGGTGGGAGTGTCTAAAAAAGAGATGAAGGAGAGCGACAGGGAAGGACAGGGAGAGCATAAAGAAAGTATCGCGACGACGATTACAAGAAATAGACTAACAACGAAGCTAGGTGCACTGACACCAACGGAAAAGAGTGAGGTGGGGTGCCCTGCCGTAAAGGGAGATGGAGGGAAAAAAAAGGAGGGGTACAGGGGAAAAAGATGAAGAGAAAAAGTGAACAAGCTGCAAGGTGTGTACTCTAGCCGAAGGAGGGAAAGGAAACAAAAGGGAAGAAAGAGAAAGGAAACAAGATAGAGAACAAAGAGAAAAAGGGAAACGAACGACGAGAACAGGGAGGCAAAAAATAGGGGCCACAATCAGCACGAAATCTGAGGGAAAGAAAAAAGAAAGAGGAGTTCAGCTAGGGTGATATAACAAAGGGACAGGAAACCAAAACAGCAAGGAAGTGCGACGGAGGAGCGCTAGAAGGGACAAAGGAACACAAAACACGATAAAAAGATGGGCGCAAAGAAAAAGGTAGAAAGGGTCAGTCGTCGGGCGGAGAGTAAAAGGTCTGGGTGGACAGGAGTGAAGAAGAGAGGGAGAAGAGGTGCAGAAGGAGGAGAACAAAGGAAAAAGACAAGGGAAAAGTGGCAAGAATGGAGCGGTGACTGAGGGAGAGAAGCACAGTCAAGAAGAGGGAACACACGCGAGCGAGGGAGAAAGAAATCAGGGAGGAGGGGAGAAAACGAAGCCGGAGGGGGTGAAATAGCAAAGAAAACCAGAAGCATGGGTGAAGGGGAAAACGCGGGAGAAGGGGGAGGGGGGTGAAAGAGACAAGGACAACGGAGAGGAGGGGGAGGGGGAAACGCAGCAACAAACGAGAAGCGCGGGCTAAAGGAAAGGGAAAGGCAACAGTGGTGATGAGACAGGAAGAGGGCGTGGGGGTCGGACTAGCGGCCAGCGGAAAGGAACGCGAACCGGAACCGGGGCCGCGTGGGGACACCGGGAAACAAGCGGCAGGAGAAGAAGTGAGGGGAAGAAGCCCCGGAAAGGGCAGGCGACGGGCGCGGAGAAAAAAAAAAACGAAAGAAGGGGCAAAACCAAGAACAGAGGGTGAAGGGGGACCGTGAGGACGGAAAGAAACCCAAACCGCGGCACCACAGGCAAATAGGACACGCCAACAAAGGCAAAACACACCAGGAAGAGAGAAAAAATTGAGACGAAGAAAACTATGTTATTCAGCGAATGCCACTGAACCCGGAGGGTCCCATACGCAAACAAACAAGAAAGTCGACAATCGTGTCAATGCCACATCGAGGTCAAGGCGGGGGCGCAGAGTAGCCCAACGGCCAACGAGCGCAACTTCCAGCCCGGGGGAACCCACAGACCGGGCAGGAGTAGGAGATCGGCCTCCGGCCACACCCCCCCGCCCCATGGCCACCGAACAAAAACAAGGAAGACCAGAAAGGGATGATCACAATTTGTGTTGAGAGGGGAGGGATATCTACAGAACTGTCACAGCGGGAGTTCTCAGCTCTAAAAACGCTAAGGGCACTGCTAGGAATTAAAAGGTTGTGCGGTGTGTCTAGTGCGAAGAATACGGAACATACCACAAAGGAGACATTTGCATTGTTAAGAAAAGAAACAAAGGACAGGTGGGCGGCAAGCAGGCAAACGGGGAGAGACTAAAGGTAGGTAGAGCATAGAAGTAGAATAAAAAAAGAGCAGGGGTCAAAGGAAGGGGTTAAAGACAAGGAAAGTGGAGGGCGAGGGTGGGATTGTCATGAACGACCAGACGAGGTCAAGGGCTGAGACAAGAGCATGCACACAACCAGCCGGCCGAGTAAGACGCCAGAAGAAAACAGACGCAAATAGGGAGGGGGGAAGGTGGTTCGGGACCGCGGCGTGGACGGCGAAAAGAGAAAGTGCGCTAACTGACGTGGATATGGCCAGGAGACAGCGCGGAAGAGCGACGCGGCAGCTTTGGGGAGTCATTAGGTGAGCATATAGGATCTGCCCCTCACAGGGGGCACGTCGGGCGGCAGGGGAAAAACGTGCCAGGGCTCAGACCGTGGGAAGGCCGAAGGCACTGTGACTGCCCGGCCGCGAAGCCAATAACAAGGGAAGCGAGAACCCAACCCACAGCACACAACACAGAGACAAAAAGGGCTGCCCGAAAGATGGAGGCCATGGCACCGTACGTGGAAGATGCACCAAAACGCAGACAACAAGCTGCAAACACACCACCTCACCTCACACACCCACAGACACCCACCCCAAAAAGCGAAAACAAAGCCCGCCAACTACCACGACCCACGTAGTATAATTATAGTGTGGGGGGGCCAGAGACAAGAGGATGGGTGGTTTAGATGGCCAGTGACTGGCGGCTCACCTAAGTGCCATGTCGGGGCTCCATGAAGGTATGGTTCGCGGCCCGAGAACGATAGCAGTCAGCGGGGCAGAGGTCCCTGAATCAGCCGCGGGCACAGTCCACAAAAATCACAGCCCTTGCAACAAATGCAAACCCAACACAAACAAGCAACCGATTCAAGTCAAAGGGCCCCGCATCGTGATGCCGGCGCGTGCTGTGCACCAACCGGCCGTGGACACTGTCCGCCACGCGGCATCCTCGTAGCCCGTCTCGCGGCGTCAAGGCGGCGTGCGTGACACACTCTAACGAAGTCAACTCGGACGCGCTTGACAACAGGCAAGGCGTCCAACAACATGCTTCATGAATAGATGTGCAAGAAAACAAAATAAGCGATAATTCGATTGATAGTGGGAGAGACGGCGATCTCAAATGAGGAAGGTGTGATGTATGAAGGTGGTTTTTGAAATGCACTTTGAGCTTAAGCAAGCGGATTAGTTTTGACAAGGGGCGGGTGAATGGATATGGGTGAAAGTCAACAGTGGGAGGGATGGGGAACGATGAACGGGCTGTGGATATATGAAAGCCGGGCCGTGGGAGCGATTTGAGTGGGATACCCACTTGGGAACCAGTCTAGTTGAAAAAGGGTGCCACGAAACATATTGGGCAGACGCAAGCGATTATCAAATAGAGTAAAGGTACTGAAAGGAGTACGGAGTGTATTGACAGGTGCATGCAACACCACATGGGAAACCGTCACTCACCTTCATTATACGCAGAAAATATCTTGGTAATCTACAAGGTGTGCCAGTATGGACAACACTAACAACCACAAAGAAAGTGGGAGGTAAATAATAAAGGATCGGGAAAAATGCGCGGGAATTATCAATGTATAGGTGTGCGGGTGGCAACATGCAAAAACTAGCGATATACGGACTGGAAGAGGAAGTCGCGCTATTAAATGTGGTTGCATGGGATGAAAGGAGCGCAAGACGAGGGGGGCTTGTGTGTTGTTAGCCCGGGGGGGGGGGTGTTTGGTTGGTTAGGTTGTTGGGGTGGGTAGCTGCTGAGGAGAATGGGTTTATTCAGAAAAGGCTAAAACTAAGACGCCAGAGACAAAGTTCAACGCTCCGTAGAACTATAATATTGAAAAGGGGGATGCAAATACGGGACATTTTGCGCAGCCCATTGCGCAAAGGCAGCCACCGGGTCGCCAAGGGGAGGGCAGGTACACCAACCTGCCGGCGCGTGCGCGCCGCGCAAAATACGTCGGCCAGCACCGTTGCGCAACCGGGAACAGGCTGGCGTTCAAAGAATACCGTGCACACGGCGACAGCGGCGCAACACACAGTGCGCACGAACCGCCAAAGGCGGGCCTCGCTGGATACTGCTGGCCGGCATGAGCCAATGGGGACCTAAAGAGAGCAGATCGTGGGCACCAAGCATAACGAACCCCCGCGCAACAAACACGGCAGCGCAACAGACACATCGTGTACTATATGTGCCAGAAGGGATCGGCGTATTCGACGCCAGCGAGCGCGGGTCGGGCGGGGTCATCGCGTCACAAGATAGCAGGGCGGGTGTGCACGGCGCGCGATCGAAAAGTCGGAACAGGGGCGGCAAGTGTAATAGCAACGCACATGTCGCGGCTGTTGGGAGTTGGGGTCGGGGTCGTGCTCTGCGATCCGGGACGGCGGAAGCCGCGTGTCATGCGATGCAACCTCTCTGATGCGCATAAGGCGAGTGTTGCATGAGGGGGGGTTGATATGTCATGTGTGTGGTGCGGTTTAGTGGTGGGGGGAGTTGCCCGGGAAAAGGAACAGGGACGTAACCCACACCTCCGGGTAGTCAGCGCACCATGGGCGTTGGTGGGGCGTATTCTGAGGTATTCTTCGCTTGTGGGCTGCCTGCTAAGCCGTGTGTGCCCTCCCGTGTACGCAGTTGCAAGCAGCCAAATACGTAAGGCCCGATGGCCGGGGCGTGGGGTGAACACGACAAGAGAGTGAAGCCTGTAAACGAGGACCGGAGGAACACTGCAGGGGCCAGCAAGGAAAAGCGCAGACTGGACGCGTAGGCCCCCAGAAAAACGCGACCACGCGAACTATGGGCGCGAGTGCCACAATAGAGGCGGCGGGGGGACAGACACAGCGCGGCAACGGAAAGGCTCACGGCAGGCACGGTGAGGCCATAGAACCAGTGTGAGTAAGGCACAGCGCACAAGGCAACCAATTAAACACGAAAGGCGTGGAGAGTTAAGGGCGGCCATCCGCGGGGTAAACAATACTCGCGGGTGGGCGCAGCCACAAATCGGGAACAAACGTGCCCCAACGGAAGGATATCACGACCCACACAGCGGATACGGGGTGCGCCAAAGGGGGCTAACAAACCAGGCATTGGCCCGGGGTACATAGGGAATGCACATCATGAGGGGATGCCAAAAAAAAGATGGCCGCGGAGAAGGGCAACGGGCCAGGCAGGGAAGATTTAGGCGCAGAAAAACCCAAGAAAAAAAAAGGGACGCAAAACAAATGTGAAGTGTAGCTCAAGTAACCAGATTGGAGGGAAACAAACAACGCACGAGGCAAATAAATCGCCTAGATTGCGTTGAAACAACACATGCTTAGGGGGTGTGAGTGTGTGTGGGGGGAGGTTCCGGGAAAGAACTCGCCACATTCACTGGGGCGAACAACTGCCATAAAAGTTAAGCGGCGGCGTAGGTGTATAGGATAGTTGAGTTCGTGTAATCATAATGCCACGTGGGCAACAGAATAGCCTGAAATTGAGGCAGTGCAATTTGTAGACAAGCATCAACACCAAAACGCAACATACAAACGCAGTAGGCAACCACTCGCCATAAAATCGCCGAGCGAGCGCGGGCGACCTCGGCCAAGGGGGTGGTTTTATCGGGTTAGGGGGAGTGGGTGTTAATTTTACAAGCTCACCTGCCACCGAACAAACACAATAAGAAGCCACTTAAGCACTCACACACAATAATAAGTTATACAGGGTTTTGTTTCTTGTTGAAGCAAAGCACGGGAGTGATGCTGAGGAAGTGCACCAACTGCTCACAAAATCTCACTTATATTTAACGTACAATGACGATACATACAGAAAAAAATATCATCCAGATAACAACAACAAAAAAAAAGAAAAAGCCAAACCGGTTAAAACGACAGGAGTCCTCTCAGCCTTCAAGAAGCACGCAATATTGCCGTTAATAAGCGACGGCCGCGCCTTTAAATACAAAGAAAATAGAAGAACCAGTAGGCCAATAGGGACAGCCGCCAGCAGGAAAAGGGTGGAGAGAAAAGTAAGCCAAGCCAAAGCGGGGGCGCATCGTTGGTGTATTGTTGAGGACGGTGTAAGTAAACTAAAAACTGTCCACAGTCACAGGGATGATAAACGGAAAAGGGCTGTACCAAAGCATTTTGGATGATTTCGGACAAATGTAAAATGGAGATAAATCCTGGCAAGCTGAATGGCGTGCAGGGGCGTCTAAAATCAATGAAAGGGCCGCGGCAACGAAGCGAAGGGTAAAACGAATTGTGACTTTCACTGCTTTAGTAAACAAGTGACAAACAAAGAACAAATCGGAAAGCGGGGACAGAAAGAGTTCGACTAAAGGGTTACAAAATGCGAGAGGGACGAGAGTAGAGTTGGCAGTATGGAGTGGGGAACAAAAAATATGGAGGGCGGATAATGAACCGGCCGATTCAAACAAACAGGCTAGAAAAAATGCAGGAAAACAAACCTTAGGAGGTGGGTGCATATAAGCCGTATGATTACAGGGGAGAGGGAGGTGTAACTGGGTCTTCGGGCAGACTCATTGGCCGACAGCGTTGGTGCTGGTCCACTCAGAGGAGACATTGGGAAACGCTGCCGACAAAAAACACGGAACAAATACCAAACAAGCACTGTATCATACGTTTAGATAACGTCAGTGGGCGGGTGTACGAGAAGATAGGGAGCGAACGGGGCGTAGCAAGCAAGTGTTTAGAGGTACGTCGTGCAGCAAAGTGGATGTGGCGAAGGTGGAAAAGTATGAGCAGAGAACAGAAACTTAGACACGCGAATCGGGTCCTAGATAATTAGGGGGGGCGCGGTAGACCGATTATCTGTGTGTCCCAAGTGTGACATGGGTGGGAGGGGGGCAGCTTGCACGGTGGGGGGCGGTCGTGGGACGGG
Source organism: Scaptomyza flava (assembly GCA_030179655.1). Taxonomy (NCBI): domain Eukaryota; kingdom Metazoa; phylum Arthropoda; class Insecta; order Diptera; family Drosophilidae; genus Scaptomyza; species Scaptomyza flava. The sequence continues at coordinate 11,080,309 of JARNME010000314.1, forward strand.
GGGGTATGGAGGGGATGAAAATCAGATTCATACCGGCGCGAAGTACGTCAGGTCCCATAATCAGCGTAGGCCATAGGGCCATGATCGTCAGGGTGGACCGAGTGGTGGCACGAGGTTGGCTTAGCAAAGAGAGATACAGATAAAGGGAGAGGAAATGGACACTAGAGCGGCAAAGAAAAAGTTACGGATAAGTCAGGCGGTCTAATTTAAAGGCACTATACTATGCATGTTTCGCTGCACTCTTTGCGGTCAATCGAGAGCACACGTGCAGGCGGCCGGGGCCGAAAACAAGTGGATGGCATTGACGGCAGAGCTACCGGTCGCTCTGGGCACAATACCCATATGGTATCGGACCACCGCCTGGATTGGAGCGAGTTACGGGCACGGAAGACATGAAAAGAAAGAGAGAGAAGAGAGAGAGAAGGAGAGGGGCAAAGGAGGAGTCTGCAGGCGAAAAATAACGCAAGAGGAACGG